>JNEN01001247.1:0-194301 GCA_000697355.1 Syncephalastrum monosporum B8922
AAAGGGAACTTATCCCTTTAAAAATTCCCAGCACATTCGTAAGTTTTAACAACTTACAATGTGAATAATATAAGTGGTGTATTTGTTGATGTTATTTATAATATAACTAGTTACTCTGGTATAATTTTATTTAGGTTTTTAACGTTTCTCACTGGGAACGCATTAATCAACCGTCCCC
The DNA here is from genome assembly GCA_000697355.1 of Syncephalastrum monosporum B8922. Taxonomy (NCBI): domain Eukaryota; kingdom Fungi; phylum Mucoromycota; class Mucoromycetes; order Mucorales; family Syncephalastraceae; genus Syncephalastrum; species Syncephalastrum monosporum. The sequence continues at coordinate 179 of JNEN01001247.1, forward strand.
GCACAACAGCGGACCTCAAAAACGAAAACGCGGACAATCAACTCGTGCACCACCAAGACATAAATCTAACAAACGCATCAAAAACTGAACATATACACCTCTTTACAAACGGCCAAGAGCCTGGAGGGGGGTGATGTTGTATCCAAACAGTAGATGCTGAGATAAAATAGGTGACTAAGCACAAAAGGGACTTTTACGTGTGACTGTATTTTAGAAAATAAATATAAAAGAACAAGGTGTCAATAATAAAAATCCATTATTCGAGTCTCACAGTATTTTAACTGTTATCGATCTTTCCTGACACCTCATCTGCTCTGGGAGCACGCTCGAAGATGGACCCGACTGAGTTGCGAGTGTCATGCTTGAGGCATCGTTTGTACTACCCACATTCTCGTTCTCAGCTTCGTCATTCAGACGTCTTTTTTTTCTTGAACTTCTTTTATGACGCTTGGGATTTGACAATCCTTATGAGATTTGTCGTAATGTCGCTCGAGACCTTCCGACGTCCGGAAACGATTAATGCAAACGGAGCACTGATATGTCATGACTAGGCAAGGTGTTTTGATAAGCGATGAAAAGTGGAAAGAGAAATAAGGAGTGAAAATACCATTCACTTGAGTATGACGATATATGAAAGACAAGGGTATACATATCACATGTTTTTATAATTCTGAACAAGGTGAGAAAAAGGCTTCAGGACAAAGTTTTCAAGCGAAGCAGTGCCTCATCTTGCCTCATCTTTCCTCTTCCTTCTGCACGAAATGAATGCATCACGAAACGACAACCAGCAAAGAAAAGATCCAATCTGGTCCAAAAAGCATAAAAAATGTACTGTTATATTTGTTTCTCTAAAGTCCTACACTGACCGCTTTATAGCCAAAGAGGTTACTGAAGCTCTCAAAAGAAGCAAGAGAAATGAGTCATCCCATACGTATGCAGCTCATATTTCGTGTCCATGGATAACTAAAGCACTTACTAGAAATGAGCGCAAACAAGCAAGCGAAAATCCGGATGCCAGTAGCCAGGTCTCAGCCGAAATAAAGTACTGAGACACATTCAATAAACATATACCATATGTCTAATTTCTACACAGTTTGCACAATGAAATCGATTCCCAAAGCTGTAATATTGTTGCCAAAGACTTGCGACCGTAGGTTTCGAGTATAGCAGCATCTCAAATACGTAAGATCAAATACTAAAATGGAGACACACACCTTAGAGACAAACTTGATATATCAGACGTACCAGATGGCAACAAAATATTCAAATCCGAAGCGAGAAAATATGGATATTTACATAACACATTCCCGGAAAGCGATGAAACAACACGGTCTTGCGCCGTAATTGCAAAGGGGATTCTCGAGCACCCACCAGGGAATGCGGGCGACCGCGTAAAAGTACCACACCAGCTGCGCCAAATGGCATGTGTGCTACTTCGAAGGGGTGTTATCATTTACTAAACTGTACTTTAGTTTCGAAAAGTCATTTCACAATCGCGTTCGGCAGCGGTGTCGGCAATGGCGGTCAGGTTGGCGAAGTTTGAGTTCAACCAATATGGAACCCTACAAAAAAAACATCGAGAAACGTTAAAAACCTAAATAAAATTATACCAGAGTAATTAGTCATATTATAAAAAACATCAACAAATACACCACTTATATTATTCACATTGTAAGTTGTTAAAACTTACGAATGTGCTGGGAATTTTTAAAGGGATAAGTTCCCTTTAAACTGTTATAAAAAATATTGACTACCAATAATAAAATGTTAATTTTATTTACTTGCAACAGGAGATATTTTACATGTGAATAAGAAATATTTTGTTATTTCATAAATAACTATATTTCTAAAATAATTATTATTTGCAAAATAATGATTATTTTCTTTTTTTGTATTAATTGTAATTTTGAGATATTTATAGATAATTAAGATGGATATTAGTAATACGGTAAAATTATCATTAATTCTAAACGTTGCTCATCAATGTCGGTCGCTACCGCAGTACAAATACCTTTTGAATGGCTCCAGGTAAAAATTACAGTTGATGTGGATGATCGATGATAAAGTACTGAACCGCAGAGTAGGTTCGCAAGACCTGATTTTGATGAAAAAAAGCCCTTATTCCAAAACAAATGCCTTGCGTTCTTCATGGTCGAAATTTTTTATCGACGCGCCTCAACCGCGCGACTTTCGACTGAAGAGGGAGATGAGCAAGTATCCAAGGCCTTGCTCATCCTTACATACACAATGGTATACACGTTTCGTATATTGGTCGAACATCAAAATTGCATACTTATAGAGACAATATGGTAGATGTACTTCTGCATGTCCAAAGAATTTGAGCAAGATATTCCCAAACGAGACCTGGAGTTTTCCTCCAAATCGAACTGGAGGAAAGTATACACACAACTCCTCGATGGCGATAGTATATCATCAAGTATCGACTGGGAGCAAGCTCTTGCTATACAGCAAGAAGAAGTTAGGCGATTATGTGGCGGCAACGGTGAAGGACACCTTAGCCTTGGAAATATGCTTACAGTCCATACGGACGACAGTGAAAATGACAGCACCAATGACGATGAAGAAAGAGGAGGATAGGGAGAAGTTACAGTGTATGAAAGCAGAAGACAAATCCAAATCAAATAAGCAAATAAAAGGCCTCAAAAGGCCTCAAAAGGCATGAAAAGACATGAAAAGACATGAAAAGGCATGAAAAGGCATGAAAAGGCATGAAAAGGCATGAAAAGGCATGAAAAGGCATGAAAAGGCATGAAAAGGCACCAAAAGGCACCAAAAGGCACCAAAAGGCATCAAAGGCATCCAAAGCTGGTTTGGGCAAATGGCGAGATCAAAAGGCTGTAAAAGGCTGTAAAAGGCTCCAAAAGGCTCCAAAAGGCTCCAAAAGGCTCCAAAAGGCTCCCAGTTACCATTTCGGGCATCCACTGTCTTTTAGAGCCCCAAAAACCAGGGGTTAGCTCCCGGTGCCATTTATGCCTTTTGGGGCCTCAAGAGGCAAAATAAGATTTAGGATGGAGAACTATGAAAACCCAACCAAGCAGCAGACCTCTCGTGTAATAGGTGAGTCCAGCGCTACGCTAGGACGTCACATTATACAGTTCCATATGCAAGCTGCTTCTGCCATTGTATATTCAATCACAGGCACATCGTCCCTGATGAAAATATTTTATTATCTTATTACTGGTTCTCTTTACTCAGCTGGATGAGACATATTGAAGTCTATAAAAGACTTCCCAATAATTAGACGTAGACACATTATATCACACTCAACTTTATTATAAGTTCAGTCTCACTTACTCTCTTGTCCTTTTCCTACCTGTCAATTTCTCTCTACATCTCAGCAATTAAAACGGAGAACTTAGGAAACTCCATAAGTAGCAGACCTCGAAGTGTAATCACCGTATTTTAACTGTTATCGATCTTTCCCTGACACTTCACTCCTGTCTTCTCCGTTCGCGCCTTTTCCTTCTCTCCGCTTACTCCCCTCAAATCAGACGTTTTCTTCCAGCTCTTTCCTCTGCCCGTAAGTGAAAACAGATTCATGTCTATGCATTGAATATGAGACGTTGACACGCGTTTCAGTTCCGGTCCTTCCTCGCTGTCCCTCTGCTCTTCTTCCCCTCCGCTTGCTCTCCCTCTCCCTCTGTCCTTCTTCCCTTTTTTGCAACCCTCTAGCCTAGGCGGTCGGTGGCCGGGACCACCGTTGAAACTCTCCTACCAAAGACATGTGCCCTTGCGCCAAATGTCTGCCCCACGCCCATCGGTGATTGCATGTGGTGGATCGTATGAAACTGAGACCAAAAAATGCATTCTGCTGCACAGTCCAGAGAAGGTAGTGGCCAACACGCCGTGAGCGTGTATCGACGACCCCGGCCCCGACCGTCAGGTATGTACAGTAAAACTGAAGTGCAGTCCACGAGAACTGATTTCGGAACGAAATTTCGTAGGCTAGTTTACAATAAATTATGATTCTGATCCAACGGCTGGATGACTATGACCAACAAACTGCAGGATATTTTCAGGTTCTTCACTAAACAAGCGGTGGCTAGAACGAGCGAGGAGATGCTTTTCAGCGGCGCACGTTTTGCAGGTTATTGTAGTAGCTGATCGCTCATCACCTACGGCAAGAGAGCGCGGGTTTCATCAGTAATTTGGGATACAAGGCAAAACGGCCCACAAGGATACCTTTGAAGCGTATTTTGGACGATTTGGAGGGGATCAAGCTCGTGTGACAGCGCTTGCATATAGAACGCTTAATGGCTGGATCGCTAAACACCAGAAGATTACGGTAGAAGAAAAATACAAAAAAGACACAAGGTTAACACATTGAAAGTCATACAGTAAGATAAACTTAGCTTACAGACGAAGGACCAGATGTTTTGCTATCTTTTTCATGTTTGCATTGTAGTAACGTCCGACGGGTGCTAGCGACGCCATGCCATCTGCTCTAGTCTTGAAATGTGGAACTGAATTCAAGCTTTTTCTGCTCAAATCGACTTGGGGTATGGGTGTGAGGGTCATGAGTGCCGCAGCTTGGTACAAGAAGTTGAGACGTTGGAACGTCTGCATGTGCTGCGGATTAACGTCATTGCTCGTTTTCTTCTTGCCCATGGCTGATAGTCGTTGGTTGGAAGCGGACAGGTGAGATGAATGGGGTGCCCGCTAATTGGCGGCGTGACTCGGTCCTTTGATTTTCGCCTTTTGACAGCTTTCGTTGTTTTCATTCTCTGCCGCACTGCCACCGCTATCATTATCCTTGCCGTTTCCGCTACCGTTTCCGCTACCACTGCTACTACCGCTTAGTCTTCAATGTCACACGGCTTATATCTCTTTCGCCATATTCAAACGAATCAAGTCATCGTAAGCACGCGCCAGAATGCCCGTGTAAGTTTGGTTGGCTGCCTTTTTGGATTCCACTCTTTTTATTAATCAAACAAACAATGTAAACGATAAAGAGTGCGGCCTTGCGCCAGTTAGACCAAGCGACCCGTCCTATGCGCCTTCGGAAAGACTTGTGGCGCCCGTTGGTAGCTGTTACGGGGTTCCAGTCGGCTCAATCCGTCCAAGCCGTTTCGGATGCGCTTCTGCAACGGTCGCAGACTCGCCAGCTCGAATTCAAGACGTCGCCCGATCATTTGGCTCGGCCCAAGAAGCAGCGCGTGGTAGACGAAGCGGATTTGCTCGAGAAGTCGGTCGTATCCTTGCGCGAAGCTTTGGAGAGCGTTGCGGCACGTCACGGCGAGAACAAGCTCAATGCGCTCTGGGAGCAGACTCGGTTTGTCGAGCAGCAATCGTGGCCTGCCTTTGTCCAACACGGTCTGCTTGAGCTCAAGAACAACCGGTTCATAAATACTTCCCCGCCCTCTCCACCTCCGTCGTCTCCTTCTGCCTCTTCCTCATCGTAATCGCTCATTGCTTTCTTACTCGGCCGCCTGCCCGTTCGTGCGTTCATTTGCTTGTATATACTACTCATAAAGAAACAAGATAGATACAAGGATACGACTTGCAGTTTACTGCACTTTGGTTTGGTTTAGTTTAGTTTAGTATAGAACAGTATAGCATATCTAGTATAGTAAGATGTTATACTACACAAGTCCACGTACTTTGTCTGTCTGTCTATTTGTCTGTCTGTCTGTCTGTCTGTCTGTCTGAGAATACATTGAAAAGGAATGTAAAATCGAAGAAAACTTGTGTGTTTTCCTTCTTCCGCGGAGACGGCGGTCTGATTAGAAGTAATATTTTCTGCAAACCTGGGTACCAAAGGCAGTGTAGGATGGCGTGCGGGGACTGATACAGTCTGGGGAATGTGCGAGAGTAATCGAAGGGCAGGGCAGGGCAGGGCAGGGAAGGATAGACTTACAGTGCCGAACATGAATATTCTGGGTTCTTAGACCAGAGCCAACCCCTGGTGTGGGAAGCTGGCGGAATGCGCGACATCTGATTGGCTGAAAAGCCAGAGATAAGATGATTTTGGGTCTTATCAAAGCTTCACGAGCAATCCTGCACAGAAAAAGTTTTTTTTTTCTTCCCTTCCCACAGCACATTTTCTCTTTCTCTTTCGACATGACTACAGCCATGCACCGCATGCCCTCAATGCCCTTGCGACGTCTGCTTTCACGCTCTAGGGCTACCACGCGTCTTGGAACACGCTCATTCCACGATTGCCCTGTCAACGAATTGCAGCCTCTTCGACTCTTGTTATTGGGCAGCCCCGTAAGTACCCTTCCACGATGGGGATGGAAAAGAAGCATGGGATATAGCATGAAAAATTAGAAAGTAGAAGGTGGAAAGTAGAGACTAGAGACTTATGGCGCTTCATAGGGCTCCGGTAAAGGTACACAGTCGGAGCGACTTCAAAAGGCGTTTGGGGTGGCACACTTATCCAGCGGTGACATCTTACGGCGGAATATGCACCAGCGTACTGCAGTTGGCCAGCGTGCTGTGGACTATGTCTCGAACGGAAAGCTCGTGCCGGATGATATCATGCTCCAGCTTATTGACGCTGAACTCACCCGTGTTAATAATCCTGTATGTCCCATTGCTTAGATTTCTCATGCTGATGTCAACTAATTTCACGGCTGTGCTTTCTTCGTGTAGAATTGGCTTCTTGATGGCTTTCCGCGTACAGTGCCCCAAGCCGACGCTCTTGACAAAGCCCTCCACAAGTCGATGCAGCCTTTGAACCTGGTCATCAACTTGGAAGTCCCAGAGGACGTCATCCTCAGCAGAATAATGGGTATGCGGAAAGGCGATAAAAGTCGAAGCGAAAAAGACTGAGAAAAAGGGTATTACAGATCGATGGGTCCATGTTGCGTCTGGCCGAGTATACAACCTCTCATATAACCCTCCGCGTGTGGCGGGCGTTGACGACATCACAGGCGAACGCCTGTCGAAGCGAGCAGACGACAACCCGGACGTGTTCCGAGTACGGATGAAGCAGTACAAGGACATGGCCGCCCCACTTCTGGATCATTACGCACAGATTGCTGTGACTGTGCAAGGCAATACAAGCGACGAGATATACCCTCAGATCGAACGCGAAATTGTGAACCGACTTGGACTTTTGCCTGGTCAACTTAACGTACCCTGTACGACGACAGCCGCGGCAGCTGCTGTCTCACGACACAGACGTGATCGACACGCAGACAACGCCGCTGACAATGGCACTACGCCTGCCGCCATGATGATTTAAACCCCACCCTTTTGGGCAAAGATCGTCGGGAAATCTCATTTCCTTTTATATTTTCTTCACGTATTTCCACCTTCGTATATATACTCTTTTCTCTTCTTGGTCTTGCAACATCTTTTTTTTTCTCATCCGCTTCTTATCGCTGTTCACGACCGCTCACTTCTGTATCTTCTTCTCTTCTCACCTCAACCCTCTTTGGACATAATCGTATAATATGGACTTTTTACATACAAGAAGGAGACGTCTGTGGTGGATTTATATCAAAGATTGGTTTATCGTGATCGCCATGATCATTCTTTTCTTTGGTATCGAGTTGGTTCACCCATTTCACCGAAGGTTTTCGCTTGAAGACAAGTCGCTCATGTACCCAATCACGGACGAGTCTGTCCCAGTATGGCTTTTATGCGTAATGTCCCATGTACAACTTCATGGATTATGCACTCAATTGATCGCCCTGTTCTCTTCAGGTTGTCGCTATCATTGCCCCTATCGTCATCATTGCTATCGTCAGCGCAGCTCAAAGAAGTGTGTCCGACTTTCATTTCGGTGTCTTAGGTACTATTTCCATATGGCTATGCACTTCTGTGTCCAAACACTGACCCTCTCTTTCTATTGTGCTAACCACGCAGGTCTTGCTGTCTCTTTATCACTGACCATAATGTTAACCGATGTGATCAAGGTGAGGAAGACTTTTTTGATATAATGGTATTATATTCTTTTCTTCTGCGAATTTCTGACCGGAACCCAGATCACAGTGGGAAGACCTCGCCCAGATTTTCTTGAACGTTGTCAGCCGCACGAAGGGGCGATGGACCCACCAATGGGTCTCTCAACTTACGCTGTATGCACTCGGTCTGTTACTGACCCGCTGCTTATTGATGGTTTCAAGAGCTTCATCAGCGGTCATTCTTCTTGTAAGTAATATCATACTTTGTCTTTACAGATGTACTGATCTAGCTGTGGTACAGTTTCATTTGCTGGCCTCGCCTATCTCTCACTTTACCTTGCAGGCAAGATGCACATGTTTGATGACCGGGGTGTAAGTTCTGCTATTTTTGATTCTCTCCGGGGTCTGTGAATTAAATCGCCTCTAGCACACGTACAAATCCTTTGTGTTTGCTATACCACTTCTTGGCGCGCTGCTGATCTCGATCTCACGTATCCGAGACTACCGACATCATTGGACTGATTGTTTCATTGGCGGTCTTGTGGGTAAGTTCAGAGGCTCCAATGTCTCGTTCCTTGGCAGTGCCCATGTACAGAGTTACCTAATTTGCTTCCCATACCCAGGTACCTATATAGCTCTTTACGCATATCGCCAGTACTATCCTTCCCTCTTTAACTCCGAGTGCCATGTCCCTCACCGGCCGCGTATTCTGATGACTGACTCGGATTTGGAATTCTGGTATCCACCCACAGCCGACAGTTCATCCTCAGCAGCAAACAGCACGACACACCAGAACGGTGATGTACATACAGACCCGGGTGAGGGTGCCTCTACCGACAAAAGGGATCGCATATCCAATATTGTTTAGTGTCCTTCTGATGAAAAAGGTCGCCGCGGTCATAATGACGTAAATTTCTTTTCGTTCATTTCGTAAATATTTCCTTTATTTCTCAACGCTTCAAAATACTACTTACATATATATATATCTTGTATTTTATTCTATAAACACTAGCACTAAGTTTTCGGTAACTTTATGAAGCCTGTACATCTTGTTGGGAGATATGTGACGAGGGTTAAAGTTCATATGTGATTTGGGCCCTATGGTTGTGTTTTACGGATATAATAACCATTTTAGGAAAAATGCGACTATTGATGACCTATTTTTGACTCCCAGCCAAAGAGTTGAATCGAAGCTTTCCTCCCTGAACTGTCGTAAATGCTTTACAAAGCGCGTATATAGAGCGCACAGAAGATCTTGTGAGTCTAATCGATGTGATTAAGCCATATTGACGTGAGATTATGGGTAAAGTTCTATCGTAGTACACCCGCCAAAAAAAAAAAAAAAAAAAATAGCACTGTAGCATAATAGACCCCGCCTGGCGACACGTCCCTAGATAGACTGAGCTCGTCACAATGTTCTTCATACTTCGATTATATGTGTTTAGAATGCCTCGAACCTTTCTATTGCTGTATCAGTGCGAACGTCGATTGTCGTTAACGTCACTTCATGCAACTTCGACGTTACAACCCGTACATGTGCTGTCGTGAGCATGGTTTCCTCCGCTCTGATCCGAAGATATCGTAGTTTGCATTATAACGGCGAACTTTGGCTATCTTCGGCACCGTATCTTGTTGTCTTATAACTAATTACCTAAGCAAGACACAAAAGGCCCGGGCAGGGCGTCTGGCAAAGTAGACCACTTTGACATGTGAACGGTACCTGACGTCAATCTTCATCAAGGTCTTTTCACCCGTGTCCTTCGGTAAATGTGAACCGCATGATGGTAAAGTAGGCCAATGAATCCTCTGAAACGCGAAAGATACCTGACGTCATACCTGTCAAGGTCTTTTTTCCTGCGTTCTTTTTTCGCTTCTCCTTTGCTCCTCTTCCTTTCCGCTTGCTCTCCCTCTCTCCTTCTTCCCCGTTTGCGAACCTCTGGCCTGCGGTCGGTGGTCGGGACCACCGTCAAAACTAACCCCCCCAAAGACATGTGCCTTGCGCCAAATGTCTGCCCCACGCCCATCGGTAAGTGCTTTTGGTTAATAATATGAAACTGAGACTCAAAAATGCATTTTGCTGCACAGACACAGATGAGGTAGTGGCCAACACGCCCTGAGCATGTATCGACGACCCCGATCCCGGTGGCTGGTATGTATAATAAAAATGAAGGGTAGTCCACGAGAACTGATTTCGGAACGAAATTTCGTAGGCTAGTTAGACGAATACAAAATCAATTAACAACCTTGTGTTCTGTATTTCAGGCTGCTATGGTAGCGTTATCTCCAGATGAGATAAGACTTGATTTTGGCAGTTAATACCCAAAGGATGGTCTCGAAGTCGAGAAGCTCGTTGATATGGTCGATAATGCATTGTAAACCTACCTGATGGTGTACCCAGGGTATTCTTCTGAGCCTCGATATCGTAGAAAGTTTTTATTTCTTTTTTTTATTATTCTGTCTATATCCTTATAAGTTTTCATATTTACATTCATTCTCTATCTACCACTTATGGATATAGTTATCCCATGGAGGGCCTCCATCGTTGGCTTCTGGTAAGGTGCTGATCATGTCTTCAGATACTCCATAGCACTCGCTCGTTTCCACATTTATATCAGCTTCCAGCAATAACTGGACACCGGCATCCGTTATATGATGGCAAGACTTGAGTTTGAGAAGACGCAATGATAATGGTCGCATTTTGACCAGTATCTGTGCGGCCTCATCATCAAATACAGGCATAAAGGTTAAAGAAACCACCTCGATGTGAGGAACTTTCGTGCTGAGGAACATGATCAGAGCTTGTGCAGTTAGATTGGAGTCGCTGTATCCAACGGAGAAGGAGGTAAGCTTTTGGAGTATCGCGAGCCGGTTTAGCAAAAAATGATCGTCAAGGATGAAGGCGTATGGCAGCTGCAAGTGAGTCAAAGTCGGAAGTCGTACAATTCCACGATCACTGTTGTCTTGTAAGTAGATCAGTCTGTCGTGGTCTTGGATATCGATATCGGGTGGTAAGGATAGCGTTAGTTGGGTAAGATTGGGGCAATGTATAGACAAGTCTTGCAATATTTTTCTTTCATCGACGTTTGCGCGCCATACCAAGGTGGACAGGGCTGGACAGCGTTGCAGAAGCTGATAAACGCTCTCCAACGCAGTATCTGAGATGACAGCCACCATCGAATGCAAGGTTTTGAGCAAGGGCAGCTGTACATTGAGACTGTTGAGACTATGCCATATGACGTCGAGGAAGTAATCGCAAAGACGTAAGTCATTCAACGTTGTATCGTTCGCCAGGATCAAATCTAATACGGTATCGGTAGGAATGTAGCTAGTATTTCTGACGTTGATGTTCAGTCTTTGAAGACCCGTCTGGTCTGCAGTGATATCCATTTGGTCGTGTGGCTGGAAAGTAACGTCTTCGGTATAGTCCAGAGTAACAAGAGAAGGGCAGGTACCAATCAGCGTCGTAAAAAATTGATTTGCAGTTTCGTCGTTGCTTCGGGTGTTGACCATTAGATACCGGAGGTCCGGGCAACGAGGCAGCAGCGTAGTGTAGGGCAAATAAGAAGCGCAGTTCCAGAAAAGTCGCCGCAGGGGAATATGGTGGGGGAGGTTGTTTAGGTTGACTGGGGAAGGGTCAGCACCGCAGCTATGGATGACGGAAGTCAGATGTGTACAAGATGCAAAAACAAGGTCCCATAGGCCGGGCTCGACAGCGTGTATTTCGGAGGCACCAATGAGCTCGAATTTTGTGAGGTGCGAGGCCCAATGCTTGATAGCGACGGCGGGACGAGGCGTATTCCAGACGTTCCACCAGTCGTCACCTGTTGTAACTACGTATCAGTAAGGTAAACGCGGAGCCAGGTGATCTTACCGTGAATTGTGAGCGAAGAAACTTTATTACACTGGGCCTTGATGAGTTTGTCCAAGACCGTATCACAGCGACCTGATTTGATTCGAATCGTCAGCGAGCGGACAGACTGCCCGTTCACCCTTGAAAGCCAATGCTTGCATATCTTCGAATAGGTCTTGGCATTCAGAGACAGGCTGATATCTCTCCACATGATGTCCTTTTCTTGCAAAAGAAAGACTCGCCATGCTTTGCACACACCTGTGCAGGAGACACGCGTCGCAAAGTCCAAGTAGTCAAAGATGGCACTCGCTACATCATAGGGAAGTTTCTGAAGAATATCTTGTAATGAGCAATTCATGGTTAGAGATGCATTCCAATCACAGTCATGAGACATCCCAACCTCTCGTTCCACTCTCGAGAGCGGAATCATTTAGGTCCATATGAGAGTTGAGAGGCGCTGGGAGAGAAAAAGGGTCTGGAGGGTCACACGGTCCGCGTGAACTCTGATAAAGGGCACTACCGTATATGCTATAAGTTGTCACACGTACGACCACATACTTGCTCCAATGACAGAATGGCACTTGCACGCATTGTTTCTTACGCGAGCTATTGCAGAAGCTGCAACCTACGTACGCGTAGAACAATGCCATAGCAAGTAGAAATAACACATCATCCGGTCGCCTTTTATCGCAAGTCCATAACACTTTATCCCGAGAGGATGGAACGAGAAGTATTCTTCTGCTGATATACGTATGACGATATATTCATATTCATATTCATATTCATATTCATATTCATATATGTTATATGTTATATGTATATGTTATATTTTGTAGATTGCCGTGTGAAGGGAAGGGGACAGAGAAAGAAAAGGTGCAGTGTAATGGCTGGAGGTGAATTTCCATTTTGGTATTGATGCACTGAATTGAGTTCCTCCTCTTTCTTCAAACTTTCATCCGCCATGGTCAAGTTCATCAAGGCTGGCAAAGTACGTATATAGGGACATACTCTCTATCCTACAGCAGACGAATGGGTCAACGGATACATCCATAGACAATGGATGGATGGATCAACGGATGGATGAATGAATGAATGAGAGAATGGATGGAAGATGACGCCAGTCTAAAACGAAACGACATACCCCCAAAACGACACCACCTTCAACATCCCTCCCTCGTTGAATCCGCGATCCATTCCGACGCTCCCACCGAGTACTGATATCTTAGTCAGTGTTGCTTACTTGACCTGTAATAGGTTGTTGTGATTACCAACGGTCGTTACGCTGGCAAGAAGGCTGTCGTTGTGCGCAGTACGTCTCTTTCAAACTGTGATTGCGTTGACATGACATTGACTCGTATGATAGACCATGACGACGGTGCCAAGGGCAGACCCTACGGCTACGCTGTCGTTGCTGGCGTTGAGCGTGCTCCCCTCAAGGTCACCCGCGCCATGAACAAGAAGAAGGTCGAGAAGCGTTCGCGCATCAAGCCCTTCATCAAGATCATCAACTACAACCACATGATGCCCACTCGGTAAAACCTATTCTAACGCATATGTTCGTCGTTTACTAATTTTATGGATAGCTACACCCTCGAGCTTGAGCAAATCAAGGGCACCATTGCTACCGAGACCTTTGCTGAACCCTCTCAGCGCAAGGAGGCCAAGAAGGTAGAAGATTGTATTGCGTACGTTTATTCTGTTCCCGAACTCATCGTTTCCATGACAATCAGGCCATCAAGAAGCACCTCCAGGAGAGATATCAGTCGGGCAAGAACAAGTGGTTCTTCAGCAAGCTTAGATTCTAAGTGCGCAGTGTACCATATATAAAAAAACAAGCCTTGATTGCAGCATATCCCTACTTGCCATTTATTTATATTTTGGGTTGCGTTTGGTATACAGCCATGGTCTGAAATTATGAAGACCTTGTCTTGTCTCCCCCACCAGATTACGCACTCGACGCCAGGAAACAAACGTAATGTATACAAACAGGGGAAGAGTATAAATTTATGTATAAAGAGGTCATCGGGAAATGTACAACAAAAGGTATGGAAAAATGAACGGATGAAAAGAGTGTGTTTAGATACACTTAATACAGTGAGGCCTTGTTGTAAGGCTGAGGGAAGTCTTCCAGGTCGCGCAACTGCTGATGCTGGAACCCGCTCTTTAGACGGTTAGTGTATGCATGAATCACGCATGCAAAGTAAATCTGTAGCACATGTAGGTCAGTCGCTCCTGTTCTTCTTACTGTCCACAGCCTCTATACACGTACCGAGATGAAGTTACCAATGAAGACAGCGAAACCACCGCCGATTAAGAAAGCCTTCATTGTGCTCTCGCACGCATCTGCGGGGCTCGCCTTCAAACCGTAGGACGAATCGATTTGTTGAGACTGACTGAGGTACTCGGTGCATGCACTCTGGATATCGCTTCGCTTGACAAGGAAGAAGATCCAGATCGCGAGCGTCACGATTAAACAAATAATCGCCATGATCCAGTAGAAAATATTGAACACGTTCACCAAGCCGCGTTTTTGCTGTGTGCATGTGACCGGATCAGTACACCTAAGACGAAGCATGCTGCTTCTTTTTTTAGCGTCTTGACGCTTACCATGGTGGTGCCAATAAGACCGAAAAGACAGGCTATAATCTCAACGCAGACGATACCAATGCCGACATAATAAAAAGTACTGATCTTTGTTTCGTCGATATAACTTGAGGCGTATTGCGAAACGTCTGCGGAAGAGCAGTAACAATGTCAGCTGTATTCCTGTTACTCCTTTTGTCTAACGTACGAGTTTTATCGATGATGAGGCCAATGAGTGAGACGACACTTGCAAGCTATGAACGGAAAACGATACACATGAGATCCAGGCGGTCCATCTAATTTCAATTCACACTTACGCCTGATAGCAAGGCAATGATAAACACGCCGGCTCTGTTGAGATTTCGTGTGAGATGTAGGACGCGTCACATATTTCTCGATATTTTTTCTCCTTTGTAAGCAAGCATTCGTCTTACCGAAGTGGAATACAGCAACAACACTTATGGATCATGAGAATATTACGAAGATGAACAAGGGGAAAAGATGTGAAAGAAAAAGAGAAGAGACAGGCCATTGTTTTTTTTTTTCTGGGCCAACTTTAATACTCTTTGCGTCTTCCGGTTCCGGCTGCGCCTCTCCTTGTGCATGTGTCACATACACAGCACACCACCCCGCTCTTGTTACCGAGCCCGATGTCGCTCTTTGTCACACCACCCTTCGCTTTCTTTCTGTCCTTACTCCGGATTGGCCGCCAAGCCGAAAGGTGAAAAAAAAAAAAAAAAAAAAAAAAAAAAAAAAAAAGAAAGAAAGAAAAAGGCGCTCCATTCATGGAAATAGATATACATGAAATCGCAAGTCTAGAAACGTTACAGTTGCTTGGCACTCCTCGCCGCTGTTACTACTACTGCTACGGACCCGTTATTTCATATTGTCTTGCGCTCGAGCACACTTGGATGAAAAGAAATGTGCCAGGCTGCAAAAGAGTGTGCATCGCCACAAAATGACTGAGGGAACAAACGACAAAAGGGACTCCTCAGCCTCTTACCAAAGCCGGCGTGGCATTGTCGCCTGTTGATCAGCTTTTTCTTCCCTAGACAACTAGTATAGTATGAATATAGACACGTTTCATAAAAATTTATGATGTATATAAAATAATTCAATTCCGGAACATAAGACGGCTCTCATAAAAAGCGATCAGCTATATCGAAATAGTTGTATTCGTTAGAGTCATATGGCACAGAAATAGACGTATGTGGCGTACCTGGTTCGGACACTTTTCTCTCACGAGAGAGCATGGATGCATCGATATCAATCCGCTTCGCCTACAATGCTAAATTTAGCACATACAGCCACATACAACACATTCACAAGGAAAGGGGCTCCTTTCCTTTTTTTTTTTTTTTTTTGGCACATACCACTTGACAACAGCATACAAGCTGTTCACATCCTTGAGCTCTGTCACCGAAGGCTCCTTCACAACATATTCGACGGATACTGCATCTTTCTCCCACGACATGCTCGCAGGCGGCCAGTTTGCATCAAAGATAACATCCTGTGTACCGATCTTAGCAAGTTTCTTGGTCTCAAATGTGTCTTCAAGGCGGCTGGACTTCTTATTGGTTGGATAAGTCATATAGGCTGGTGATTCCTTTGTCTTGTCCTGGTCAGTGGTTTTGAGCAGGTCTTGCTCTTCATCCTCGTCGCTGTCAATCACTTTACGCGCTCGCTTGGCACGCAGCTCGGGTTCAGACGGACTCACCCGCTTTTCATGCGCGGCTCTAAACCTTGCTGTGGATAGTGTCGATTTGGTTTCGGTGGGTGAGGTTGTTTCGGACGTGGTCACGGCAGTTGACTTCTCGATCGCCTCTATCTCTGAATCAAAGTCGCTGTCCTCCATATCTTCTTCCGGTAAACCCAGAATGGGCGATGCGTGACCCTCGATGACGGCTTCGCTTTCACTTGCAGCCTCGATCGCCTCCGCATACTCCTCCGTATCTTCTTTTTCGGTTGGTACTACCTCTTGCTCAGGGGACGTTCCATTTGCAGGTGATGCGAGTTCTCGTTGCTCGATACGCGTTTCTTCAGGGTGCGCCGTTGCCTTCGTGGTTTTTTCCGTTGCCCCAGGAGACTCTTGTTTGGCAGGTCTTCCTCGTTTTTTAGCCTTGGCACCGGCCTTGCTGGAGCCACGCGCTTTCTCTATAGCTTCTTGGTGGGCTTTCTTACCACCCAACTGCTCCCAGTAGCTTTGCAAAAGATCTCCCGCGTTTCTTGTCGAATGCAACGCGTCAGACCACAGCAAGCTTAATCGTTTCGCTGATTTCTTACATGTTGCTTTCCCTCTCCCACGTGTTGTCGTCTTCGCTATAGCCGACCCATTTGATCTCGTATTCAAGAACATCTCCCTATACGTAAAAAGTGCAAGGGCTTGATTAGAAAGCAACTATTGACTGCAAACGACATACTCCTCTTCCACGTCTAGCACGATGATGGAGGATCGCTTCCACTTCGTAGACATCTTCGTCGCTTGCAGACATAATTGAACGTAAGAAAGTTGTAGCTACTTTGAGGGCAGGTTGAACTGTTTGTATGCTGTGATTTAAAACGCAGTTTGGATCACAGGCAGACATTTAATTCAGAATAACACGAATCCGCACCTCAGGCTCTTGAAATTTAGGTATGCTTTACATCACAAAAGGGCGCAAGTGACTCACGGACGGTGCTGCAAAAGCTTGAGTTGGCGCGAATTCCCTTTGCTACGCGAGTACGTCTCGACTGCTGGATATCATCCGTAACCTTTATTCGAAGTCAACTTTTTCAGACCTTCGTATCTACGGGTGATAAAGCACGCCAGCGACGGATACGACATAGTTCAGAGCGTTATGACTTCTTTCTTCATTGAGTCTGCCTCAAATAACGGTGCTTTGTATCATGTTGCGCTGAATGAAGGACGATCTCAGGCCAACTATACGGGCATATACAAGGCTTCACGTCAAATTTGTTGAAAATCGTAACATACCGTGGGTTATGTCGCTTTATACGTATTCTTCTCGACTGTTTACTGCTCTACAAGAGCAGCCAACTATAGATCGTGCCCAAATGTAGCACTTGACACGGTTCTTCAACATTTCTTCTGATGTCCTTTAGCTGTATATTTCAAATGACACTATGTGCAGGTTACCGTGATTGTCTTTCTAAGTAAAGTGCAGTACAAAAGAGCAAGTCATCCAAAAAAGAGTCGAAGAGAGTTTGGCCGAAAAGCAACAACGTGGCACGAGTTCGATAAGACGCTCGCAACGGGTGATTGAAGCAACATGGTGGTAGGGAGTCAGCGAACGGACGAAAAGAATAGATGTCGGCCACAGTTAGATCAGTTCACTGAGAAGCAGAAAGGTTGCAGAAAGGTTGGCCAAGGTCAACAGCTAAATAAGAATATATTATTGTAATTGATGCTCTTGACAGAAACATGCGCATGAAATCCTTCATACAGACATATCAAAGTCAGAATAATTTGCCGAATTTGGAACCATTCCCTTGGTTTTGTAGGGTGTTTCCGGATACCCAACCTCAAAATCCACCCCGGCTGTGATCTATATTCTGATCCATCAAGAGCACATGAGCATCATTTAAAACGGCGAATCAAGAGGTCTACAGTACTGCTACTTCTGTACAATAGAATTAGAAGGATCAACAAAGTTGGGGTAGATCACAGGCAATTTTGATAGCCCATTCGGAAGGCCGATTTGTTTTTGCATTTTAGTGCACACAGGGACGACTGCTGCTGCATCAATAAAAGTGGCAGTTCAGCGGTGAGTGCCAGCCAGATTCTGGGTCAGGCGGAGGTGGAAGTTCTTTTTTTCTCTTTTTTGGTTCATTTCACCTCTCATTTCTTTCCCTTGAACCTCATGAGCGCCAACGATGAGGATGACGAGCGTCCGCCGTGCACCCAGCAAAACTCCTCACTCGGTATCAGCCAAGCTCTCAAATCAAACCCACGGCACACACAGGACGATAAATCCAATCTTCGGGACGACAGTTTTCGTGAGGCAGCAGAACACGATAGCATTCTTGGTTGGTCCCGATTTTATGTGTCTCTCTACTACAACAAGGTACGCAATAATCAAACACGCCCTGAGGACACGCCTTGCCCCTTGCTCGTTCCGTATATCTTTTTCTTTCTCTTTTTCTTTCTGTCCCCCAATTTCTGCTATTCGAATGCATACGCTTATGCATACGTTTCTGCAGATGGCTGTCGGTATGTTTGGCTGCTTTACAGGCTGGCAGTGGTACAACCGGTAAGGAGATTTTTCAACTGGGAAAATTATCTGATTGCTAAGCAACCACATAAATAACATTTCACGTGTGAGCAGAGTCGACGAAACAGTCCTTCTCGGCGCCTTACCAACGCCAACCCACATTAAAGAGGTGCATTCACGTGAGGGCGTAAACGTTGTTGTCAACCTGTGTGCAGAGTTCCCAGGCTACAAAGACCTTTACAAGGAGCTGCATATACGCCAAATAAGGCTTCCTACCACTGACTTTACCATCCCTGATCTCGCTTCCATCGAGATAGGCGTCGACACTCTTATGGAAACTATCGAGTCTCAAAAAGGAACCGTCTATGTCCATTGTAAAGGTGAGTGTAAAGAAATCGTCCACGCAGGGAAAGGAAAATGGCTTGCTGTTTTTGGGAGGCATTGACGAGTTGTGTGTAATGTTCTGCAGCCGGACGTGGCCGGAGTGCCGCTTTCGCGTTGTGTTATCTCCTACGGAGGTACCGACTTAATCCGCCCGAGGCCCAGAACATCCTGTTGCATTGCAGACCTCAGGTATAGTATTCATCGATATCTTGTACGTCATTGCACGAGCACGCATGTACTTACCGCCGTTTGTTTATTCTGCTTGTGGATATTAGGTTGACAAGGACCTATTCCAGGCGGATGAGATACGCATGTACTATAAAGATCTAATCACCCTCGCCGAGTCTGGCAGGATCACCCGCATACCCTTCCCCAACACATTTCTTGTGTGAAGCTTCTTAACTTTAATCCTTCTTTGGGAGGACCGATGGTTCCTCTGTTTATATTTATTTTGTCCACAACGCACTCACTCACGAATTCACTCACTTTCAAGCCATGACACACTTAGTTGCACTCTAGCCT
Organism: Syncephalastrum monosporum B8922; assembly: GCA_000697355.1. NCBI lineage: Eukaryota > Fungi > Mucoromycota > Mucoromycetes > Mucorales > Syncephalastraceae > Syncephalastrum > Syncephalastrum monosporum. The sequence goes on from JNEN01001247.1 coordinate 19,603, forward strand.
CCCTCTCACGCACGTCCGCACACTCACAATTAATTTTTCATACGTATGATATTTACAGCTGTTACAAGCCCGGCTTGAAACATGGCTTATGGCCTTTGTCCAAAATCGCGCGCGTGTTCCTGAACTAGAAGAAAAAAGATTGAACCTTTTTGGGAGGGAATTATGGGGCATATAGATTACTTTATTGATCCGTTCGTGCTTCTTGCAGTGACATATTGGCTACGCCGTCTGCCACTTTGCCGTCGTCGTCGTAGCTTTCGCGGCGCTCGTAAATGGACAGATCGATAGCATCTTCGTCGTCCTCGTCCTCCATGGCAAGCGAGGGGTTGAAGTCGAACAGATCTCTGCCAGACATGCCTTGCTGGCGACCGGCCTTCATGCGAGTCTCCTTCGCCTTGCGTGCAGCATTCTCGTCCGCAACCTTCTTGTCTTGGCGGTTCTGCTTCCATTTGTTGAAGGATTCCAGGGTCACTGGGGTCAGGTTCGAGCCCAGTTTGTGTCGCTTCATTGCTCGTCAGCATACACTCAATTGTCAATTGCCAACCAGCCATCAATTTACCTCAGTATCCAAAAATTCTTCCAAAGAGATCTCTTCCTTGTCGTCTTCCGTCTTTACGTTCTTGGATTTAAGGACAAATCCAGGCGGAAGAGCATGGCGATATTTACAGTTGACGCCTACATGTGAATGAACATGATGAATACAATTGAACAGGATTATAAAGAAAATGACTTACCGCCATTCGGGCACTCCCAGAACCAACCGTACTTGTTCGATTCAATGGCTTCCAGAAAGTATTTGCAGACAATGTCGGTGGGAGGCTGCTTGCCTGCCTTGCTGTTGACAACTTCTTCTAATTTCTTTTGATCCCAGTTATCCATGGTATCTAGGCATTGACAACTGTGTTAAAATACGGAATATAGGATGAAAAAAATGCAATTGTTCTTACCAGCTGCTCGAGCATCACTGTAGACATCCTTCTTTTCTGATTTCCGACCAGCATTGACATCGTGAGAGAATTTACACTTGGCACCTTTCTCACAATGACCAGCCTTGAAGTACTGGCAGAGAACTGACTTGGGGTTGACGCCAAACGGTACTTTCTGGGGAGTCTGTACAGGTTTGAACAATTCCGCAAGCTCTTCCTTTCGCTTCAATTCTTCTGCCTTCTTCGAAGCAATGTCCTTCTTGACAGTCGACTTGCCCTAATCAAACCCACATCCAGTTAGACACGTGAGAGGCAAATACATATGACATGTTTCTGACCTGCTCTGCATTGTGTTTGGCTTGGCTCTGGACTTGTTGGACATAACGCTGAACCTTGGCAGACTTGTTCTTGTTCTTCATGCCAAAGGTCTTGTCTTCGACGGACTTCGACGAGCCGCCTGCCTTCTTCTTGTCGCCACCTTTTTGTTGCTGCTTCTTTGGTGGCATGGCGTCGACGTAGGTAACTGTGGAAAAAAAGGGAAGCTTGTTCAGTGACTGCGCTTCTTTCTTGATCCAAATCAGCTCGACAATTTCAACCGAATTTTTGCGGCGTGGATGCCTGTAGAAAGGCGCCAGGCATCCAATCAGAAGGCGGAAATGTTGGATTTTTACCTGAGTTTTCCTTCCCAGTGAAAAGCTTTTTTCATGATGAAGCTTGTCTTCGAACCTGGAAGGCAAAGACAAGTTTTATTTTGCGCAAGTCCGTACATAAACTGGAAAACACTCATACCACGACCAATTACAATGCAGAAATTCCAAGAAGAGAACAGGGAACGAAACAGTGATAATATTACGCACACAGACTGGCGACAGGTTACGTACGACGCGTACCTTGCCGTTTATCAGCAGCATTATGCTATGGTCAATATGGAACCCTCCAACTATATATAAAGCGGCACTCATTGTCTCATGGCTGAATGGCCAAAACACACACACACACATATATATATATGTATGGGTGCAGCATAAGTGTGTGGCTGTCCAACTAGGCACCAAATAGACCGGATGAATCATTTGGAGCCTGCATTCTATGCAAGCTGCAGAAAAGCAAATCGCCACTGCTGCTCACTCGAAGACCTTTAACGACTAAATATTTAGAGGAGCTCGAGCTGGCATCTTCAGGACCGGATTACAATAGCTTCCAGCTAACAAACCTACCCTTTTCTAGTACTTTGATATACAATTATATGAGCTACCAGGTGTTGGCCTCGAGTAAGGTTGCAAAGCCGGCTTCACTCAAAACAGTCATAGGTGTTCATAAAATGCAGGATTCTGGAAGTTTTGCCACAGACAGCAAAAAGACGCTTGTGTTTATGTAGACGAGTGCGTTACTAATCGAGTACTCCAAAGTGTCTACAGCGTGCATGTATTGTGGGGCCACGTGCCAGATAGTGACTCTTAGCACGGCATCCCGTTCTGAATGAGACACCATCCAAAACTGACAAGTACACCTGTAACCGCGACGGACTTGTATCACACACCATTGCCGGCAGTCTGCGTGCCACATTTCTCCGGCAACGTAACTGTTGCGAGTACATAAATAAAGAACGCCAGACTGCCTGAAACGTCCAAAATACCAGATTCACTCGTTGTTCACAATACCCATTCCGTCGCCGGTGAAGACAAGGCAAAACCGGAGGTGAGGAACATGACATTCAAAGTTCAGGGTCTATCGGTGTCTAGATGGCAAAATATTTTAACCGGCGGTTGGGTGCCGCGGATACGAATGACGTGTTTAACAAGAGTTTCTTGGCTCGCCTTATCAAATGACCGCGGTTCTGGTCGTATTGCATGTATCAGGTGTACATTGTGAGTGCGGGGAGCGGGGGGGGGGGGGCGACGACAAGCTTTACACAGAGAGTGAACGTGTACGTGATATAGTACATTTTATACGTCTGCATACGGTCTGCCTACTTTTGGGGTTTCGGGGGAAAAAAGGCAAGAGGGGGAGCCCACTTCTCTTCCTCTTTCCCTTTTTCTTACCTTCCACTTCTTTTTTATCTTTCGCTATTTACTTTGGCTAGGACGATCGTCATCGGCCTGTCCTTGTTTGCACTAATTATTGACTTGCCGCACAGACTACGAGGCTATAAAAAGGGCAGCGAGTCGATCGTTTTGTGTCATACGTAAATATCGCAGTCTGTGAATGTGTCACACCAGCAAGCTATCATGCATTTCCTTGTTTACGTGGTGATTACGGCTCTACCTTCACTTGGGTTCACGCTCGCCTCGCGGCCCGTCCAACGCCAAACCACATCCCAGGATGTTCTTCTCTCTATCTTATTTATTCTTAATATTGCCGTACCTGTCTATTACGCCGGTCAGCAAGCCTTTCTCTGCATGATGCTCAGCGCTGTCTATGCTTGGGTTAATGCTCTCAAAATGGCCATCTGGATCTTTTGCATGCCGATCGAAGAACGCCGCAAACGTCCCTATTTCGTCACTCTTTGGTACTGGCGTGAAAAGCGACCTTTGCCGCCACCACAACAGGCAACGAGTGCCTCTGCATCGATCAGCAGCAGCAGCAGCAGCAACAACAACAACAACAACAGCACGGCCTCTCGCACACCGTCCCCCTCCCCGGCGATCGCAGACAGTCGCCAGCCGTCGCCACCTCCGCCCAGCGTATCGGCAGAAACATACGTCAAGGCCTACTTGAAGCACATGCTGATCTTTGACGGCTTGAACTTTGTGCTGGGCTGGATCGACAATACACACACTGTGCGCGTTTTTGAGCATGCGATGGGCGCACAGCTCCTCCTCGAGCCAGGCGCGTCAGTCGACATGACGTCCATCTTGCTCAGCTTGATCCTCTGTGCTCTCTTTTCCATTTACCTCCAGCTCCAGCTCCAGGTCACCTACGACAGCTTCCTTGCTGTTTACGCCATCTTTTACAAAATCCTTCCCTGGCTCAAGATGTCCTGGGTAGCGGCTGCCAAGGATTATATTGAAAAGGCCACAGACATGCCGCCCTTCTTCAATTCGCCCTGGGAAGCCACCTCGCTCCGGGATTATTGGAGTAACCGCTGGCATTCTTTCTACAATAACGCTTTCTATCGACTCGCCTATCGGCCCCTACGACATCTCTTGGCCCATCAACCAGGATTTCTGCGCCGTACTATTCCCGTTTTCGGTGTCTTTTTCTTGTCCGGCTTGATGCATGAATATTTCCTGTACTGTTCCTCGGGCCCACTCCTGTACTTTGGTGGTCGGGCCGGCGGCTGGCAAATGATCTTCTTTCTACTTCAGCCTATTGGTATCGTCGTCGGTGACATGTTATTCAAGCCGGGCTGGCAAGGCCGTCTATATGCCATCGTCTGGATGGTGCTTACATCCCATTTCTTCGTTATTCCCTACATCCTTTGCAACTACGTCCATATGCCCCGACTTCAGTTTATCCCCGTCATCCTTCATATCTGGCGCTCAGGCACGATTGACAGCGCCCTTGACGCCTGCCTCCCTTTTCGATTCCTCGGCCTCGACTGTAGCAGTCATTAGACCCCAACAAATATTTTATTTATAGACTTGACCTGAATAGCGTCATATCGTTGCATGTACATAACCACTGAATTATCACTCTTCACAACGACTGAATAATTTAAATCAATAGCCCATAGGAATAATTTTTTTTTGTTTGGAGGGTAATTATTCGCATAGCACACGTTCATGCTCACATTATATAAAAACGATACATGGATGACAGTAGCAGCACCATTTCAAACTTGACAAGAAAATTGATTGCACGTTCGTCTACCGTGCGGCATACTCGACCCTCATGGATTGCCGGTACAGTATTGTAGAAGGTCCAGAAATAAATATTATTCACCATATTCTTGGTACGGGCAGAAGGTAACAAACGCAGAATGTTGCCAGTCCCTGGGATACTGAGTAAAATATAAATATGCATAATCTCATACACTGCCGAAAAAACAGATGCATGCGACGTGGGAGTTATCAGTCTTCAATACTGTGAGTATGCATTCGCCCACATACGACAGTCTATTTAGTTTCGTAATACTGTTCAAGACATCTGCCGATGCCACTTCCTGTAAAGTTTCCATGCGTCTATTGGTCGTTAAGACTGACGCGCGTGGAGCGGTATGACTTTATTTGGAGCTCCTATTCGAGGCCCGACGTCTGTATAAAAGCGTGTCGAAAGTGGGAGCAGCAGCGTTTCTTCTTTAGATAGTTTTCCCCTACACCCAGTCTTCAACGAATATATTTCGTTGAAGCACGGGATCTTTGTATTAAAGTATATGGGCAGACGAAGAAGAGCCAGATTAATCACTAAAGGAGTTTTGCCATACTTCTCTTAGTTTCATGCCCTGGTTACATCTCACTATTCATAATAAGAAAAAATGACAAAAAGAAACACTAGACATAGATGACTGATCATCACTGTACTGCTTCAACCGCGTGTTACATTTAATAAAACTATGTTACTGGAACCTACATGCCCATGTACATCAAAGGTTTGAACGGTGGCCATGTAATTGTATCCATCTATGTGGTTTTTGTAAAAAAAAAAATTTTTTTCTCGGGAAGAACTGCCAAAAAGTAGAATATATACAATGGAACGAACGAAAGGGTAGTGTCGAGACTACTTGAGACCAGTGAAGCACGCCATTATCTGACAGAATGATTTTTGTGCTTTTGCGCGAGAATGGATAAAGTGAACGTCATCTTTACAGACACATTGATCGTCTCCCTAGTTTTCTGGTAATACGCAATAGGACATGTACGGTATTTTGCAAAGGATTGTGCTTGAGTTCTCAGGAAGTGTATGTCCATCCTGGAGTGAGAATTGGATGGATGAATGGGTGGGTGAGTGAGCGAGTGGGTGGCTTGAAAACGTCACGTAACAAATTTTTTTTTCTTTTTGGCTGGCATCCCGCCTGAGATTTGAATTCTCCCTCTTTTTTTGCCTCAAAGCAAATCTTCCACCATGTGAGTTCATCGTATACCTTGCTGCCGCTCTTGTATCCTCTGTTCTCCTCGCTGCGAACCCTACCTTGCTTTGTCGACTTGCGTTTGACGACATTTCACCCGGTCATCTATCGGTTTTGACAGCCATGTTTTCTTGCGATGACCTCATGGACCTTTTTACCGAAAAAAAAATTCATTGTAACATTCCTTGTGGCTCGGCAGCAAAGCATGGCAAAGCAAAGCAAAGGAAAGGAAAGGAAAGCCAAGCAAAGCCAGAGCGAGGAGAACAGAGATATGAAGAGGAAAAGGAATGGAATAAGGACATGCTTGCTGACTGTTGTGTTGTCTTGGTTATAGGGTCAACTTGCGCATTCAGAAACGTCTGGCCGCCTCAGTCCTCAACTGCGGCAAGCGAAAGATTTGGCTTGATCCCAACGAGGTGAACGAAATCTCGAACGCCAACTCGCGTAAGTAACCCATAAATTGAGGACGCAATGCAATATAATGCAATACGCCACATTACAATACAACAGAAAACATAATGTTATGTTAAGATATGACATGATATGACATGACTTGATATGATATGATCAAAATATACTTACTTGGTGTCTTCATAATCTTCTAGGTGCCAACATTCGCAAGCTTGTCAAGGATGGTCTTGTTATCCGCAAGCCCGAGGTCGGTGCTTCCCGCTTCCGCGTCCGTGAGCGCAATGCCGCCAAACGTCTTGGTCGCCACATGGGTCTTGGTAAGAGAAAAGGTACTGCCGATGCCCGTATGTCCCGCCAGGTCCTTTGGATGCGCCGCATGCGTGTCCTCCGTCGTCTCCTGCGCAAGTACCGTGACCAGGGCAAGATCGACAAGCACCTGTACCACACCCTCTACCTCAAGGCCAAGGGTAACGGCTTCAAGAACAAGCGCAACTTGATGGAGTACATTCACCGTGCCAAGGCTGAGAAGCTGCGTGCTAAGGCCCTCAACGACCAGGCCGACCTCCTCCGTGCCAAGAACAAGGCCATGCGCCAGCGCAAGAAGGCCCGTGCCGAGGAGAAGGCTGCCCAGACCGTCGAGGAGAAGCAGTAATCTATTTCAAAATAAAGTCCTGCTTGTTTTTTATCCATCATGTCTACCTATATGATGAAGATGTATTCTAATGGATGCCTTGAACGGAGAAAATTGAAAACACTTGTAATATACATACATTCGGCATGAACCATTAGGTGAGATATAGAGTGATTGGTGTTGGACATCTGTGTGGAAAGAGGACCACATTCGTCTCCATTGTCTGTGTGCTCCAGGATTCATTGGATAGACACGATGTTTATACCCGTTTTAAGTAACGTCCCCTTGGGGCAACCACATCATAGATCGACGTAGACATGAGATACGCTCACTCTCTTTTTCACAGTACGTTATATAGCAATTTCACTGACTGCGCAGCTTTTGAAAGTCGATGGAAATAGAAAACATCGAATCGGTCGTCTTCCGAGTCGCGCCGCATCGGGTCATTCGGACGTATCAAGCATCTGCGCACCCTGTTTGAGGCCCTTACAGCTGCAAGTATATGCGAACTCAACATATCTGATTGATGCACACCAATACAACGCCGCACGAATGCTGCACAATGCACGAAACAACACTGGGTCGATGACTTTGAGGGAGGAGATAATGGTGGATTGTGTTTCATGGAGACACTTGTTATAAGAATATCTACATACGTGCTGTAAACGACTTGCGCGACTTGTGAGGGAAAACGATTCTATTTGATGAGTGATAACACGTTTTTGGGTGTGAAGAAGGAAGGTACTCTATCATACTTATGCTCGCTTACTGAAGTCGGACATGCGACGGTTTGTCGACTCGATTCGTGTTGCACAAGATAGCATGGATGAAGTGACAGCAAGAAGATGGATATGACACGCAGAGACAATAAAGTTATAGCATGCATGGAAAGCAGCAATAAGGTTGGCAAGTGTTGCTACTCCCTAAGTGGCATGGGTGGGTGTGCTACGGATGCCTTTCTTTTTCTACTGTATTTATTTCTGGGTGTGTTAGAAAAGGGAAGAGGGCGCTAAACCATGTGACTTGGACCTTATACACACACACACGCACAGAGGGAAGGAAAGAGCACGAGCCCCAGTCTGATTCGCCTTCTTTCCAACTCCATACATTCTATTCTATTCTTATACTCTACACTATATCCTACCCACCCCACCCCATTATTATATCCCCATGGCTAGCCCAGTCGTCGTGAGCGAGGCTGCTTTCAACGCCTTCACGCTTCCGACCCACGTCGACTCGTCCATCAGCCCATTTTGGGAGTCCCTGAAAGAGAACGACCACTTTTTGCTGCAGCGCACCAAAGTACGCAAGAACGCCCTCATGCGGAATGTCCTCGGCACCGTGCAGAACGTGTAAACATCCCTTTCCGCGTCCATCTTCTTCTCGTGATGCTAATGTCGTGCTTTAAGACTTGACACCAAACAGTCGCCTTATCGCGTCCTTTACCGGCGGAACAACGGCTCGTGTCTGCAAATAGCCGTCGGGGCAACGGAGAAGCAAGTCGACACTGCCTGGCGTTGGATTGAAGGTACGCTCTTGTCCTAGCCAAACGAGCTGTCACCCATATGTATTTTCTCTGTAGCCAATCTCTCGCCATCCCTCAATGTTCTCGATGAGACTGAGAAGGAGGAATTCGTGGCGACCAAAATCAACTCCATCGTCACACGAAGAGGTATGAATAGAAATAGAAATAGAAATGCATGGATGATGACCTCAGCTGACAACATATCGCTCCGTGTATCTAGATGCGGGCACAGACGAAATATCCACCGACGAAAAAGTACGTTCGGCCTCACGCAGTTTCCGCCAGACCTTTGACGTGCCTGCCACCGAACGCCTTGTTAACTGTAATATTATTATTATTATTATTTTTTGTGAAACGACCTCGTTCCGCTGATTGCAACTTGTTAGATTATTCATGTGCTTATTATACCAACCGCTTCACAAGTCAGGGATGGCTTTATATCAGCGAGAACTATGTAGCCTTCTACTCTTACCTCCTCGGATACGAAACCAAGCTCCTGGTCGAGCTAAAAAACATACAAGATATTCGCAAAGAGAAATCAAAACGAGGCGTTTTTGCCGATGCCATCCGACTCGTCATGAAGGATAAATCAGAGGTATTAGTTTGCATTTGAGGGAGGGTGTTGCGTCTTTCTAACTGTTTCATAGCATTTTTTCTCCAACCTATTTAAACGGGACGCCGTGTACGACGTCCTGGTGCAGCTGACCGGCCTTGCCATGCAACGCTTACTGAAATCCACCGCGTTGGAGCAGTCGCCAGGTGGCGACATATCGATCGACATACGCGACAGCGACATTGACGCGGCGAGTGAGAAGAGCATGCCATCGCATTTGTCCTCAGCAGACGTGCGCAAACTCATGCAACCCTTGAAAAACGACTTGGCTGCGCAGAAACGGGACGAGCGCTTCCGAGCCCGCTTCCGCCTCCCGATCACTCAGCAACTCCTGATGAACGTCGCTGCTGTGCAAGTTGTCGAAACACCCGCCTTAAACCAAGAAGGCGAAGTCAATACTACGCTGTATCATGGTCGACTGTGCCTGTCCGATGCTTTTCTGACCTTTAATGCCACCGAACGGGGCGTCTACTTTGACTCGATCTTACCGCTCTACACGATTCGACGCGTTGAGCGCTTAAACGACAACACCAACGCCTTCTCCATCAAAATCGTCAACTGGCATCAACACCAAATTCTTTTCCGTTTGAATGTGTAGGTCTTAAGATGGTACTCATGTGGGCCAATGAGTCGCTGATGAAGAACCTTTGCTATTTCCATTTGTTAGTACCCAAAAGCAGTATGATGATTTCTCAGCGAATCTGACAGCGCACCTACGCAAGCAAATCTCATACATGAAGTTGCTTAAAAAGTTTCTCGCGACATGCCCGTCCGAGGTCGTGGTTGCAGACAAGCCATTAGAGGACATGGATCAATCTACAGGTGGTCTGGGTCTGGTGTTCGGCTTCCCGGGTGATCCAAAGAAGCTTAAAGACAAGAGCAAGATGAAACTCTGGAAGAAATATTTCCAAGGTAAGAAAAATGGAAAAGAAAAGATAGAAAGAAGCTAGGCAAGATCACCGTCCTGACACGTGTGTAACGCAAATATAAGAGTACGGTCGCAATTTGACGATTGTCAAGACGCCTCGCTTCGCGCGACTTGTGCGCGTCGGGTTACCGAATCGACTGCGTGGGGAGATCTGGGAGACCTGCTCAGGCTCGATCCACCAGCGTTTCATGAACCAAGGCCTGTATGCACGCATCCTAGAAGAGAACAAGGACAAGAGCTCACTCAGCTTGGAAGAAATCGAAAAGGACCTCAACCGGTAAGCAGTTGCCACGAGGATATATGTTTGTGTCTACTAATGAAGAGAATCAGATCGCTGCCAGAGTACTCTGCTTATCAAACGCCGCAGGGCATTGACAGCCTACGCCGCGTGCTGAGCGCGTATGCATGGAAAGACCCTGAGCTCGGCTATTGTCAAGCCATGAACATCGTCACGTCGGCCATTCTTATGCAAGTATTCATTTTACTGCTTCGTGTCTTCGAATAACATTGGACGTTAGATACATGAGCGAGGAGCAAGCCTTCTTCACTTTGAGCGTCCTCTGCGATGATATGCTGCCAGGTTATTATAGCACATCCATGTATGGCGCTCTGCTTGATCAAATCATCTTTGAGCACCTGCTTGAGAAGACGATGCCGGTGCTGCACAACCATTTCAAAAAGACTGATATTCAACTCTCGGTTGCCTGTCTTCCGTGGTTCTTGAGCCTGTATATCAATTCGATGCCGCTTCTGTTTGCGTTCCGTGTTCTAGACTGTTTCTTCATGGATGGCCCCAAGGTGCTTTTCCAGATCGGGTAATTTTTCTGCAGGGTTTTCTTATCGCTGGAACTCACATATTTATCATAGGTTGGGTAAGAACTAGGTTGCGTAATGAACATGTTGGATTTCTAAATGTTACTGGTTACAGCTATTTTGAAAATCAACGGCGACGCGCTTCTACAAACATCGGACGACGGTGCCTTTATGAATGTGCTCAAGGCCTATTTCAACTCGCTGCATGAACCACTGTATCCCGAAAGTGATAATCCGAAGGCACGCACATTGACGGTAAGTCCACACCAGCAAACGCCATCTTTTCCTGATATATTCCGTCATTAGAAATTTAATGAGCTACTTCTCGTTGCATACCGCGAGTTCAACGGCATCAGCGACGAAAAAGTGCGCGAACTGCGACAAACCCATCAGCTCAAGGTCGTCGCCGGGATTGAGTCGTTTGCCAAGCGTTCCACAGTACGCAACCTTGATGACACGGCTGGTCTGGACAAGGAGGAGCTGGGCATTGTGTACGACAAATTTTATAATGTCTTGTACTACCGACAAAGGCAGCAGAAGGGTGACCGCATGGACTATGATGCATTCGAGCTCTTCCTCGGTAGCCTGGCGAGCTGGGCCAAGATGTCGGCAGAGGATCACGAAGCCGACCGGGAACGACAGCTCAAAGTGGGCAAGACCTTTATGCTTCGATTGTTTGAGTCGTTCGACAGGAGTCGTCAGGGTAGCATTACGCTTCAGGTAAGGGTGTGGGGAAAATAATGTGCAAGTGTATATTCACATCGTGATTTAGGACGCCGTCATCGGCTTGGGCCCTATCCTCAAAGGAGACCACAATGCACAGATCACGCTCTTCTTCAATCTCCATGATGTGGACCAAGACAACTACCTGAGTAAAGACGAATTGCTGCAATTCTCAGAAACTTTGTTGTGGCTCTTCCGGAAGACCAGTGACGAAGAGCACTTGAACTCAGTCTCATCTTTTCTGCGTAATGCCTTTGAGTATTCTGAGCCCAAGGAACCAAACTCGGACGATAAATATTTGTCCATGGCCTCTCTAAGGTAAAAAGAATAGAAGGCAGGCGGTAGCGTGATGGACGCACAGGTCTCACACAACGCTATGACAGGATGCTCGTGTTAGCCGATGAGGTCTTGGAAAGCTTCTTCGAGCACCGCTTCCGCGACTCGTTCCAGCTCATCGAGAAGGCAGTTGACAAGCAGCGCAGCCTGGGCCGCGAGATCTTTGATAGTCTGTTTGCAACGGGCGTCAAGCTGGCCAACAACAAAGAGAGGCAGGCGCGTACCCGTGTCATGTCTCCGGCTTCCTCCAAGGCTTCTGTGGTCTCCTCCAAGGCATCCGTTGTTTCCTCCATCTCTGATGTGGGATCGGTTTCCAACATACCCAGCCCCTCGCCAGACCTTGACACATCCACACCAGATCGCGAGGCAGAGAAAGAGGAGACCAAGATGGCCAAAGAGACATATGTACAGGATGAACAGAAAGAAAGTATATCAGAGCCAGCGACAGAGACAGAACCGGAAGGGTTGTCCGAAGTGGACGGTGAGGACAACGAACACGATGACGATGACGATGACGACGACGAGAGCGGTGACGTTCTAGAAGAAATGAACCGGTTGCTCAAAGAGTACGGCGATGACGACGAGAGAGAGAAGGACGAAAAAGAAGAGAAGTAGCTATTATTATTATAAATGAGCTGGTTTTTTTTTTTTTTTTTTTGGTTCCATGACGCATTCGCTGTCTAGCGTGCTAGTGCATTTATCGAAAACACTTTAAAACCGTGCGTTCGCCTTGTCGAATTCTAGGGTAGATAGCACTAAATTCTGGGAATGGCCAACATGCCGTTATGTACACGTCAACGTATGAGCTATAACAGTTTTATCTTTTGCAATAGGGTTGCCCGAGCGTCATACTCAGGAGTCGTCCAGCGCAACGCCCAGCAATACTTTCGGGCGTATAATTGCGTAGTAGAAGTATTGAGCAGGTGTATTTAGTATGATAGGCGTTATGCGAATGCGGTGCTGGCGTGATGCGCAGCAACCAAAAGAATCGCCCACCTGCAGCTGTGAGCGTATCAAAGCGTTACGGCTGTATACGTGTATTGGGCAGTCATTGCTGTCCTACGTCGCTCTGTATCTGCCTAGTTTCGGCCTTCCCTCGCGTTTTTCTTAATTGAAAACACATGCGCAGTAGCCGGTTATCTTTTCTGATATGGCTATGCAAGCTCCAGCGGGTGACATAATTTTTAGGGGCTGGTAGAAGATCCAAGATTACACAGATTTCCTTTTGGATCCGTGCAGCCCGAAAAGACAAGTTCGTGTCCCCGGCCAAGATGCAGGTATTAATTTGAGCTTAAAAGCGCGGGTGGTGTTGTCAAGGGGTTAAAGAAAGATTATAGCGTGGTGGACGAGAAGACTTTGGATAGACTTCGTGGAGCAAGGCTGTCATACATATTCCAGTAAGGGAAGGCCATTTGGCTCGTGATAAGACAGTGGATATGTATAGAAACAATGGATTGCGTCAAACAATTGATTAAAAATAAACAAATGTAGGACCCGCATCAGGTCATCCAACAAAGAAGTCAGCTACGCTCATTCCCGTCGGACGTGCTTCATTTCCTATTCTTATTATCGCCTTTTTCCCTTTACCCCTCACGGACTCATTGTTTGTGTGTGTATAAGACATAAAGTGCGCGAGTTCAGTTGTGTGCCAACTGTGGCTGGTGTGTACTTTTCCTTCCCCTCTCTCTCTGAATACACCACCCGACCCGAGACACTTCTTAAGACGCACACACATACATACACTCACACACACTCACTCACACATAGTGAGAGAGAAAGCGCTGTCCCTTATCCGCTTTTGCACTTCTCCATTGCTTCAGCCGGCCCCTCATGCGTCCGACATTGAGCCCACCTCGACCACCGGCCCATACTGCCCAGCAACACGGACAGCAACCATCACCACAGCGACGACCCACGGTGAACAGGAAACCGCTCGAACGGAAACCGAGCCTCAACTGGCTGAGCACCACTCCGCAGCTCTTGCGCCGACATTCCTCGCGATGGTCAAACAACAGTAACAATAGAAACAACCCCAAACTGCCTTCGAACGCAGCAGCACCCGCCCCGCCAGTGCACAGGCATGCTTCCACAACGGCCACAGCGACCGCTTTTTCGCGGCCGACCCAGCAAATTCGCCGTCCTTCGAGAAACCTACAGAATGGTTTATCACAGCCCGATCATACATCCACGGCAAGTAGATCGCGGTTATCGCTTAACGCTGCAGATGAGCCGAAACAGCGGCACGTGTACGCAGCCTTTTTGTCGTCAATAGCACAAGAACTGCGCCAACGCATGGTGCTGACTGACCGTATCAAGCGTGGCATCGAGTTCAAAAATGTCTTTGACGGCAAGGACGCTGTGGTAAGAATGACAACAGACCGACATAGGGTTGTTCTCGTCTAAACCAAATACAGGATAAACTGGCGAGTATCATTGCCATGCCGGACGGGCGGGACGTAGCTCTCCGTCTGGGAATAGCGTTGGGTGCACAACGATTTTTTCATGATGTCAATTATGAGAACCGACTCGTCGACTCGGCCAGCGAGATTTATCAGTTCCACGACGATCGTGTGCGTCCCGCCTATTACATCCATGGCACGCACAGCAGTACCAGCAGCAGCAGCGCGGACACGTATATCTCGGCTGGCACAATGACGACCACGAGCACAGCTGCCAGCGACGACGACGACGACGGCGACGGCGATGAATTGCAGCATATCCCGCCCTCCTCGGTTGGTGCGATAGGCACCCCGTCGACCCACACCGAACGCGACGAAAGCGACCTTCTACCGAACGGTGTATTCACCGAGTTGACCTACTGCTACGTTCCCACTTGCATCGACAAGAACCCATGCTACAGTTACTCGTGTCCAAAACGAGAGGTATGTAGGACAAGCCTGGTGCTTCCTGCAGCACGTGCATGTGGAACTCACCGAAGTTCTAGCAACTCCGCAGACAACAGGAGCAGGAGCAGAGCGAACGCAGTAGTTTGGATGTGCGCCTCGCACGGTCCACCACCCACGCTTATTTACGCCAAAAATCACAGCAGCTCTGGTCTGAGGTGGTGCCTGCACAGATCGCCACGTCGGTCTCCCATGCGGAGCGCAAGCGCCAGGAAACCATATTCGAGCTTATCTATACCGAGGACAATTTCGTTAAAGACCTCGAATACGTCCGTGAAGTAAGTATGCCTGGTGGCTTCCGGCTGTCTTTGCAAGGGGATAACACAAATACCATGTAGATGTGGATCAAGCCGCTCGAGTTGCGGGATATTCTGCCCGCCCACCGTCGTGACGCCTTTATACGCACCGTATTTAGCAACATCATGGCTATCCACAGCATCAGTCGCCAACTCTTGTTCGCGCTCCGCGCTCGACAAAAGCAGCATCCGGTAGTCTACGAAATTGGTGACATTGTGCTCGACTTTGTGGTACAGCTCGAACCATTCATTCAGTATGGCGCACGGCAACACGAGGCCAGATACGCTCTCGACACCGAGCGCCAGCAGAACCGGAAATTTGCGCAATTTGCAGAGCAGACCGAGCGCCACCCGTCCTCGTATCGCTTAGAACTCGATGGCTACCTGAGCAAGCCAACGGCCCGGCTTGGCCGCTACACCCTCATTCTCGACGCCATCCACAAATACACCGCCGAGGATCACCCTGACTACCAGAACATCCCGCGCGCGACCGAAATCATTCGACAGTTCCTGACCCGCGTGAATGCAGAAAACGGCAAGGCCAAGAACCGTTTTGACCTAGAGCGTATTCACAACAATCTGGTGTTTAAGCACAAGGCAGACGAAAAGGACTTGAAGCTCATGGAGGATGGCAGACAGGTTCTGAAGCAGATTGTGCTGCGCAAGACGGCCCATATGGACTCGACTGAGTATTTGCTGCTGCTCTTTGACCACTGCCTAGTCGTTACGAAGATCAAGTACCTGCACCGCCGTGAGACCTATGTGGTCAAACGAAGGCCGATCCCGCTCGAGCTCCTTAAAGTCACCATCCCGCCGCCGCACAATACACGCCCACGTCGGTCGAGCTCGATCTTGCCACATCTCTCCAACAGCACGCCCCGCGCTTCGCTTCAATTGCCACGGCCTGCCCCTCGTCGGGAGCTCAAACGGGCAGCCACGGTCACGATCACGGATGTGCCACAGGACGGTATATTGGACGCAGACAAAGTCGCCTACCCTGTGACATTTGAGTATCTCGGGCGACGGGGTTTTGGCAAGTTCACGCTGTATGCATCGGCGATGCCCATGGTCAAGCCGCTTGTGGACCAGATCGAGAAGCAGCAGATGATCAAAGCCCAACGCGCGCCCGTCATCCGGCTCGTGCCCGCCATCCAAAACGGCCGATTCCTCTTGGAAGACAAGGTCAACCACATTGTGACATTCAGTAAGTGAAACCAAGGGAATGGATCCAGACTTTCTCACGGTAAATGACAGATCAAGGACAGCAATACGTCCTCGCCACAAACTCGGGTGTGTTTGTGGGACATATCGGCGAGTCAAGCAAACCGCACAAGGTCTTGGACCTTCCCCGGGTCACGCAAGTACAAGTGCTCGAGTCGGCGCAGCTCCTTCTCGTGCTGGCCGACCGGATCTTGTGGGAATACGACTTGGTGGTTGTGAATGGCAAACCCGAGGAGCAGCCGCCAGGTCGCAAGCTGCAAACGCACGTCCCCTACTTCCACGTCGGCCAATGTCTGCAGCGCACACTTGTGTGCGTCCCCAAGGTCTCGCCACTGACATCGACCATCACGCTGTACGAGCCTTCGAGGCCGCAGGAACACAAAAACAAGCGTCTGCTGAGTAAGTTTGTCCGCATGCCGTCAAGTGATGTGCACCTTCGGCGGTTCAAGGACTGCTACATCCCGAGCGAGGCCTGGGCCATTGAGCTGTCGCGCACCCAGATGCTGATCACCTGCCCACGGGGTGTCATGATGGTTGATATGCGGACGGACAAACCGCAGCGTAAGTGGCCGGCGGCATGAAGCGCCTAAAAGGATGGCTAATATAGGATGTATTTGAAATAGAAATGCTGAACCCGAATGACAAAAGCCTTGCGTTTGTCACGGACAGCGAAAAACACGAGTCCAGTCTCAATCTACGACCGCCTGTCAAACATATTTCAGTCTTTCGTATACCTTTGGGAGACCATTTTGTTTGCTACGACGGTAAGAAAAAGAAGGAACGGGGAATGCGTATGGTCTCTAAACATGAAATTATAGAATACGGCTTCTACATCGATGGCAAAGGCAACCGGATGTGTCCCAACTTTCTGATCGAGTGGGAAGGCTCGCCCGAGAGCTTTGCCTTTTCGTATCCGTATGCGATTGCGTTCGACTCCTCATTTATCGAAGTTCGTAACGTAGTGACTGTAAGTTTAGACAGTATTGTATAAGTGAGATAGCATTCTCATGTTTTTTCTTTCACAGGGTCACTTGGAGCAGGTAATCCAAGGATCCCATATCCGATGCATCAACAATGGCCACAAGACAGAAAAGCCATATATTTTTGGCGTCATGACCGACCCAGAGCGACCGACATTCCAGCACACTTTCCAAGTACAGTTTGTTCCGCATGACACATTTCCCGATCCCTCCACAATTACCATTTCGAACGTTCCTTCGCCATCTCCCACCCCCGCTGCCTAAATAAGCATTTGTATATTCTTGTCTGACATAACAGTACTCTATTCTCTCTTTAATATACTACGTATACATACACACAAGGATTGTATCATTCGATATATCTGTTACATATGGCTCGCCCAATCATGCGAATATGCTGTCAGGTTGCACCATCGCTCGCAACGAGTTGCACCATCCCCTGCGAAAATGATTTAAATGCGACCGCCATTTTCCCACTCTCCACTGCTTGCTTTCTTTTTGTCCATTTTCTGCGTCCCAGATGTCCACCACGGTTCCTATCCTTGACTTTTCGCAGTACAGGCCGGAGGACCCGGAAGGCAAGGCATCCACCGATGCCTTTCTAAAGCAGCTTTACGATACGATGCACAATATCGGTTTCTTTTACATCAAAAATCACGGCATTCCTTTGGCAACGCAGGAGGCTGCGTTCAAGGCCATCCAGTCCTTCTTTGCTCTGCCTGTCGAGGAGAAGCTGAAAATCGAAATGAAAAACTCGCCTCATTTCCGCGGATACAGCCGATTGGGCGCCGAGACGACCAACTACAAGCAAGACTATCGGTAAACAAGTCAAATTTTCCTCGCTTGATCATGCTGACAAATAGGCAGGGAGCAAATTGACCTAGGCCGCGAAATGCCAGCCGAGCCCGTTGAAGGCAACCCATTCTATATCCACATGCGAGGGCCCAACCAGTGGCCGGCAGAGCCGGCCCATTTTCAGGAAACTGTCCTCGATCTGATGGAATCCATGACCGAGGTCAGCTTGGTACTTCTCCGTGCCATGGCTTCGTGTGTCCCCGAACTCGATGAAGACGACTTCATGAAAATGTTTGACAAGGACAAGTACAGTCTGCGCATGAAGTTGGCTCGTTACCCACCCACAGATGCCCAGAACAGCTTGGGCGTTGGCCCTCACAAAGATTATGGCTTTCTGGCTCTGCTATTGCAGGACCCTGTGGGAGGACTGCAAGTCCAGACCTTGCAGGGTGAGTGGATCGACGTGCAGCCGATCCCGGATACATTTGTGGTCAACATTGGTGAAATATTTGAGCGCCTGACTCGACGCACGTTTGTGGCGACCACCCATCGTGTCTTGAGCCACCCTACGAAGGAGAGATACTCAATTCCTATTTTTTTGGCACCCTCGCTCGAAACGCGCATTCCGCAGTTAGCTGTATCTGGTCCGGAGCGTGTTGTCAAGTCGGATGTCAGGGAAGAACAGCTGCTGCAAAACGAGATCTATGGTCTCAACGAGATCATGGGCTTCTTCCGCAGTCATAAAGAGCCCACGCGGAGATGGTATGCTTTCGACGAGTCTACGCAGCAGTGGTCGCGTCGCCCTGTAGCCATTCAATAAACATATCCTATCATACAGATCTTTCTTCAACCTTCTATATCCTTTGTCTGACCTCAAACTGCCCAGTGGCTGCGCGGCTATATATCAAAGAAAAAAGACATAGGATACCAAAACTCCAGTCAGCTTTTCCCTCGTTGTAGTAATAGGATTTTGAGACCGTGCTTGACGAGAAAATGCGCGTTGCTCCTGTCTTGTCTCCTTTCTTGACTATACTGTAGAGGAATAGCGCAGTCGGTATCAGATTGGTCTTGAGTCATCTACTTGATCTGATTATACTATTCATGTAGTTACTAATATCTTGGTTTGGTTTTCATTACGAAACTACATAACTGTCCCAGTGTACTGACTAATGTCATGAGAAAAAAAAACTCTTTCTACGGCCCATAGTCAGGTATTTGCATCGAATGATCCGTTGTTGGTACTCGACAGACCATAGCGAAATGGAGCTTTTCTGATTATATGTCCTTCACGAGCTCTTTCCAGAAAAAACAAATGACAGTCGCTACATACCAAATACAAGCTGGAAAAGAAAATATATGTGCTTGTCATATCGTGCGTCGGGATACTGGATGATAATCGATGACGAAGAAAACGAGTGTAATTGCAGCAATCCGTGTATTCAACTTAATGTTAGTGCAAAGCATGGATCGCATCGTCTCCAGGTTTTGCATGCCATGAAAATCACTATGAATCGTCTGAAACAACGGTACAAAGTGCCATATACAATACCTCCCGAACAGCATGCTGTATGCTACTTGCACTTTATCTGTACATGTCGCTCCTACGCATGCAGACATGGATAAGACGCGTAGCAACGCGAAGTTTATTTTAGGACAATAGAGCCCGGTAGTGAAGGGGTTGTGAATTTCATTGCAATGTCTACGTCTTATGTCGCTGCTTCTCCTTAACACTTCTCTTCTATTTTACACTCACGCCCAAAGTCACTGTGATGACATACTTGCTACCTGAGTATGAAGAAATACTTTATCAGTGAGACGCACCATTGGTTGCAAGTTCTCGAGCAACAGACTACTATTTGGTTGGTTGACGGCTCTGAGATACTCAATCTAGGGTAAATGATAGATAAAAAGAAAAAAGCTGAATCGATTTTTTAGCATGCACATTAAGCATCTTACCATAAAATGCTCTTACATGTCCTGTGTATGTCTAAGAAAAAAGTGGGCTTTTTGCACACATACGTCGGGCGCGATGTTCTAGATATTAGGGCGAGAATCGAATATCATGACAGATCGCCTGGGATAACCTGTAGTACTGATGTTTCTTGCATGATATGGTAAAACAACTCGAAGAGCTGTACCCTTATACGTGCTTGCACAGAAATTAATGAAAGGACTAGGTCTTTCGTCTATAGGTATGAGCTACTTGCAGGTCCTTATTGCATTTTTAAACATGAACACAAAAAAAGAGAAGTGAGTGTACGCGATAATAAATCTATGATGCTCGTCGTGACACATGTAGTCTTTCTTATCATAAATATGGGTTATGATGCCAGAAAAGCTGTAATACGTTTTCTTGGAATGCTGTGCTCTCAGAGAGCATCCTTTCAACACGAAATAATCGTCGGTACAATCAAATTTTCAACGATTTTGCGCACCGGCAAGAGTTTTGTCGACAGTCATTATCCTCGTTCTGGCAAAACAGTGATAATTAATTACAGCAGAGTTAGGAAGCAAATTTCACCAGTGCCATTATGGTACCTACCTCACCCACAATATCATATACATTTCACTGAGGTGTACGTGAGGTACTTTCAAAGGTCTACACTCGACCTATTAGCTGCAGAGTACGTTTTCACTGACCTTGTATGCGAGTAATCACTTTTTTCACGAGATATCCAATGTAATGCAGTCTTGCTTCAGCTTACATGATATGCGCGAAGCACTAGCGCGTGAAAACCGCGCGTGTCCTCTTGCGAATACATATTTTAATATAACTGCACTTTCGTTTTCCATACTCGTAAATATCCCCGCACTTATACTGTTAATGCGTTTTTTTGACTTGATTTGGTACTTAAATAGAATTATGAGTATGCATAAAATTTGACTTAATGAAAACGGATTGGATTATCTATGTTCGTACAGTATGCTGTTGTTACACAAAAAAGGAAAAACACTTACAAAGATGTAGGTTATGATAAACATTTTTTTCAAAAACTCTTTAAACGTATACATGCATTGTAGATAATGCCGCTGATGCTTTATCATAGCAGAGGTATTTGTTTGTGATACGAGGCACGATATTTTTAATCAATCCCCTACCGACAAGGCCGTAGTGATTAGTGTAGCACACAATCTTCTGTAAAGTATTACGTGCTCGGTACGTCTGCAAGCTGTTTATCAGGACATATATCCCTCATGTCAATATGAACATTTTACTATAAAGTGCGATGCTCGGCATAAATGAGCATGTGTGGAGCTCAAATTTTTACATTAGTCCTCTTTCGACGCGTGACAAAAAAAGGGGTGCCACAACAAAAATATGCTTACCACCCCTTTCGTTACGCGTGGCTTCTGCATGGCACCAAGTGACGGCTGCATGTGATGACAGAGATGTAAAGGAATATCTGTCTATAGATTTATGAATATCGCTGAAGGGAGGGACGGTTGGAATGATGGGGTGGGAGACGAATGATATAAAAGAGGACATCATGTCAACGATTTTTTGGTATCAATCAACAACTATCAAATCAATAACAATGCAGCTCACTCAGTTCTTCGCTCTCTTCGCTCTCTTCGCCACCGTTGCTTTCGCCGACTCTGCCTTCGAGGGTGATAACACCGCCATTGGTGACACCAGCGGTCTGGTAAGTGATCGTGATTGATATCCATGCAACTGTAGTGTTTGCGGGTGGCTGACTTCTCTTTATTTATTTCGCTTAACAGTTGAACAACGTCCTTGCCAAGGGTCTCCTGAACGACAACTCGCAGAAGCAGTCCACTAAGGGCGAGTCTAGCCACCGCTACTACCGCCACCACCGCTGGGATTAAATGCACGCAATCCATCATATGCGTAGTGTAGTTTGAATACCATGGGCTCGTTTTCCATGTAGCTACTCTTTGGATCCCCGTATATGGCCTTTAATAGAAATAATACTTATTTCATCATATAATCTGCGTGTCGTTCACAAGCTCATGAAGGGAAGGCGGCTGCCTTTCAGCGGTGTGTTACTGATCACTATCAAGTTTATCGAAAGACCTTGGAATCTATGGTGTAGAGATTACATTTTCCATAAGTGTTAGGTGGGGTACTTTTGGTATCAGTTCCTATAACTGGCCCCGCATTTGTGTTTTTACGTTTGCACCGTTAGGTCACAACGGAATTTGAAGGCCGATGACAAAACTCCATTCTATAGAACGCCCACCGAACGAACAGGAACGCGATATAGTCTGTCAGAGCATACCATCCGGATTACAGATATACTTCGTACGAAATGTCAAACGAGAGTAGAAAAAAGGGCGTGATGGGCTTCTCATTGGATGGGAACGCCCTCTTCCTTTTTTGATTCGGGTGGGTGTCACCATGCAAGTCTCTCTTTTCTTCGTTGGTCATATCTATTTTCCACCATGTGGATGCGTACACGGAGGCTTCAGCTGCTAGCATTCATTCTGCTATGCAGTACGGTGCTCCTACTTTGCTTTCCTCTCTATAGCCAACGAAGCCTGTTTGCACCGCCCGTATCAGGGTAACGGTTACCGAGAAAATGTGTCGTATGCACGTGCCAACAAATACCAATAGGCTTTCTGACGATGGCACCTACCGGCCCTCTCTTTTTATCGCTGCCAATTTGCACAACAACCAGGAGATCCTGGAACACTGGATGACCCAGGCTGAGCGTGTAGCTCATTGGGTGGGCACCGATCGTGCTTACATTTCAGTATATGAGAGCGGTAAGCTTTGAATCGAGCATCCTTTGAGAATGAAGAGAAGCTGATTGCTTGTTCTATAGGCAGCAGTGATGAGACGCCCCAGATGCTTGAGCTCTGGAAGGAAAAGCTCGAAGCTGCTGGTATTCGACACACGATTGTGACGCACGGGACAGGGTTCGATGGCTCGCTTGGGCGCATGACCAACTTGGCCAAGTTCCGGAATGAGGCGCTGGCGCCTCTCACCGCAGAATATGAAAAAATCTTGTTCCTCAATGACGTGGTATACGACCTGTCAGACGCGATCACGCTGATCAACACCAAGGGAGGAAAATACGACGCTGCGTGCGCCATGGACTTCTTTGGCCAGTTCTATGATGTCTTTGCCACGCGCGAGATCACAGGCAAACCGGTCGGGTCGGGTAACTATCCGTATTTTGAAGATCCGGGTAGTCGCAAGCTATTAAGGGCAGGTGATCCCGTTCCTGTATTCAGTTGCTGGAACGGCATGGTTGCCCTGAACTCTGCACCCTTCCTCCAAGTACGTACATAGGCTCATCATATCGAAGGTGGACTCTAAGAAATCTATGTAGGGCCACGTCTCGTTCCGACCGCTGGTACCCAACGATGACTCTGCACCTCTCGAGGCATCCGAGTGCTGTCTCGTCTTTGTCGATTTCCGCCAGCTACATTATACCCGTATATTTATCAACCCCCGTGTCAAAGTGGGATACGACGCTTTCCACTATTGGTATGCGCGCTACATTTTGCCTCTCTGGAATCCTTTCTTGTTGATGACCAATACACCTGCCCAAGAGAGGACATCTGCTCAAGAGGCCGAATGGAACTATCGTCTATCCAAGATTTACGAGCTCAATGTACCAGAAACAGACGCGCCCTGCTTTGCCATGCATTAGGCATCTTAGTTGTTGGACTCACCCTAATAATATTTGTTCGTATCACCAGCTTAGTCCATCAAACACGGACACCAGCTGCACAAACATTTGCGGAACAGCCTGCCATGAGTTCAGTAGGGGGAGTTTATACTCTATAAGGCCAGGGTACGACAAAGGCTGATACATGCAAACCTTGTCGTTTATCCTTCTCGACGTCATGATTTCAGCTCTCGTCATACTATATATTGGCGCTTAAGCTGTACGCTTTCTCAATGCGTCTTCTGCGGAAGTGGTCTCAGATATCAAGAGTCTTATCTGCCGTCTCAATATCTCTATAAATGGCATTCGCGAAACCAAGAGAAAAAACTCATACAATCATCTCGCCCATATCAATTGAAAACAAACCGCTAGCGAGCAGGGTGCTGGTTGCATATTGATCCGAAAAAGGAACAGAGATAGTGCAGTATATGACCTGATAACAGGACGATGGATACTTTGCTCGGCTGGGCAAGGGTTCGACACCTGTGTTGCGTGTGGTGTTGCTTACGAAAGAAAAATTGGTTTACTATGCAAACAGATGTATGCCATCATTTTTCATGTAGCACAGATCACCTGGGTCATGCTATGAATGTAAACAGCTCCTTCCGAAAAAATGATACGCCCCCTTGTCTATGCATCAGCACGACGTATTCGACTCTGGCAAAATGCTTTATAATACTGCTTTCAAAAGGAGATTTCTGTATCAAAAGGAGAATGCATAAATGTTTATCCCTGCCCCGCCGATAGATAGCACTCCTTGTCGCGTGGCATCCCGTGCTTTAGACATCGTCTGTGCATACATCCGCGCTCGTTCGTCGCCGCGCTTTTTCTTTTCCCGCTCCTCTGTTTGGAAAGTCGCACGCGGTAGACCGTCGATCTCCCTTTCGTCTCCTCTCCAGTTGTTGACATATCACAGGTGAGAAGAGACTATGCGCCATTTACATTACAATTTCTTATCAATCTTTTTTCTACGATGGACACATAAACAGGTTAATCTAAACAGAAGAAGGAGCATCTGAGCGGTAAAAGAAAAAAAATCATATTCAGGACATGAGAATAAGGAACAAAGGCACAAACCCCAAAAAAAGAAACTGAACGATGGACGCATTTGATTGCCTGAGTTCGTCAGAGTCCGCCTTCCTTTTTCTTTTTTTTTGTTTCCTTTATAATTAGCCTTTTTATTTGCCTATATTACTACTGTTGTTTGGTTGAACCGTGCATGTAAGAAGACGAAGTCGTCATTTACATGCGATGGAATGGGATCAGAAGAAATCGCGGCCAACTTCAGCGCCGGTGTTGCCACCGCCTCCATGTTACAATGACCATCACCAAGACACGGAGCCATACTTGACTTCGCCTCCTCCTCCTGCATATCAGCCCACTTCATACAACTGCCATACGACACCAGCTGCAGCAGCTGCTGAATCCTCTTCCTCTTCCTATTCCTTTCGCCAACCCTCCTCTATAAATGGTATGGGTGCTATTGGTATTCTACCTGCGGGCCTTCTGGCATACTCACGCTCAACTACCTGTAGTATATTATTATCAACCTACGCCTCCTCCACAGACCGTCGTCATCCACCAGACTCCATCCCGTTCAAACGACGCCTGCTGCTGGGGCTGGTGAGTCATATATTTTATATACATATATACATATATATATATATATCTATCTTCATGTCTTAACTGTGTCTTACAGCTTGGCTGCCCTCTGTCTCTGCTTTGCCCTCGAGGAATGCTGCTAAGATACCCCCCCTCCTCCAAACTTTGTGATTTCTGAATTTTAGTCTTGTTCTATGCAATTCCTTTCACGTGACATAGAGATACTCAAAGCGATGCACATGCGCTTCTTCATAGACACTCATGCAACCCCCCCCCACACCGCCATTATAAAACGTTCCCATAGACATCCTTTGAGACAAGCCTTTAGTTTAATGTTTCCATTGAAAGAAGTTGCACCGGAATTCACCACTGGGATCGTCTTGGGGCCCCATAGGCCTATGATACATAGCCATGAGCATTCAGCTAGCAGCGAGAGAGAGAGAGAGAGAGAGAAGACACTAAGGAAAGGAAACGCCACTTGCCTTGCGCATACATAGAAATGCCGTCCCTGATTTGGCCCTTTTTTCGTCACAGTCTGCTCTTTGCAAGGCTCCTTATGTACCGTGCAACAGGGTACCGGTTTGGGCTTGAACAATGTAGACCAATGCTGACGTGTCTTTTCCTTTTTTTCGGGCGGCACGGCTATCGCTTCGAACGCTTCTATCTGTTGCTGTATTATCTGCGGGTCATTATCCCACTCTTCTTCTTGTTTCGCAGGCGAAGGAGACTCAGCCCGAGTGAAAAAGCTCGACAGGGTGGATGTGGCGCTTTTCTTCCGTTTCGTAGTCGTCGACGACGAAGAGGATGACGCTGGTGACGAAGGTCGCTTGCCCGTTAGGTTCGTCTTGGATATTGCCGGCTGCGCTGCGTTCGGCTTGCTGGTGTCGATAGTAGCTGTAGTAGCATTAGTAGCTGTAGTAGTGGTAGTGGTAGTGGTAGTGGTGGTGGCGGAAAATGATGACGATGTGGCAGGACCACTCGTTGTAATCGCAGCCGTGGATGGCTTGGTCGTGGACGTTTTGGCAGAAAACCACGAGGACAATTTTTTTTGCTTATCTGAAAACTCCTCAAAGTTACTGGCCAAAATGGCTGAGGGTTCAACCGTGGCTGGTTTCATGTAATCCGCCAGTCGCCCTCGTTGGGGCAGTTCGTCATGGAATTCGGCATATGCCGGACAGTGATCGGAACCCATGATGTCTGGTAGAATATCGGCATGGCTGAACCAAGGTTTCAGGCCTTCCGATGCCAGGACATAGTCGATCCGCGTGCCTGATTAAAAAAAAAAAAAAAGGGGGGGACAGGAGCCGGGGTGTGTGTGTGTGTGTGTGTGTGCGTGTGTGTGCGTGTACATCCATTTAGAGTAGTCCTAGCACGTTCCTTTCCTTAACGTTCACCTACCGAAATTAGCCGGGCTAAAAAGGCCAGAAAGGAAAAGAGAACATGATGACTATGTCATGCAGTGCAGCCATAAAAGAAAGTAGAACGGGATGAAAATCTTACCGACAATTAAGTTTCGTGTTCCAGCCTACCCCATAAGTCAGGAACAAGATGGATATGCTATTCTAGCGAAGACACAAGAAATATATATATATATATATATATAGGACTTACAAGTAAACATGCCCTTCCGGCCCGGATGATAAGCACGGCAGAGATCGACAAGGGGACCCTTGGGAGTTATGATCTCATCTACCCAACGTCGATGGGGCAGATCCTTAAAATCCGTGATACGATGCTCTTTTAAGCTCTGTTTCGGGTCGCAGTGGTCGATCTCCTCGTGCACGGCGTTGATATCGCCGACAAGGACAACCTGGCGCCCTTGTTTCAGATAATCGTCGATTCGCTTCCGCACCGTGTGGTGGTAGTCCATCTTGTAATCGCGTCGTGCTTCACCCGCGTCGTTGGGAAAGTAGATGTTGAAGAGAATAAAAGCAGAGAAGTCCATGATGATGCAGCGGCCCTCGGCATCCAGCGCGCTTGGGTCGGTGGAAAGTCCTTCGAGGAACGACAGGAGCTCAGGATCGTCGTGTATCTTCTGCCCTTTGCCGGTGATGCCTTCTTCCGTCCACTTTGGCACGAGGGGCTGTTTGACATAGACAGCCACGCCCGAGTAGCCGTGTTTGGTCTTGGCAAAGGAAAAATAGCCGTCATAGCCCGGTACACGCGCCATGTCGTGCGTCATTTTCGATCGCTGCGTCTTGATCTCCTGGAGACTATCAAGACATGAGATCAGGATCCGGTCGAGCCGCTCGCTTTGTGCGCTTGCCAGATAATATCCGCGTCGAGCGTGTCGAGGAGGGTCTAAGTGGGATCGTAAGTGAGACCTCCAGTGAGATCGTTCTATTCGGCGTCGATGTTACTTTATACGACTTGGTTTGTGACCAAGGATAGTACTGCAGTGTTGTAGCAAGTCCATTAATGTTCCATGTCAATATACGCATCGCGTCAGAGATAATAATGATAAAAGGGAATCGGGACCCAGCGGCATAGCAGGTGAACCGGAGCTCCAATCACACACACAGGCAGAACACGTCCTCCTCTTGCCCCTCCGTCCTTTTCGCGGGATACGCACACACAAACATACGACCTATGGAGGAAGCAGCACGGAAGAATTGGGAGCTCGAGAACAACATTACTACGGTCGATCCTTCGCAGGACCAGATCTACTACTACGACGCAGACAAGAGTAAAGCCGCTATCGCACAGCAGCCCTGGAAGCAAAAGTAATCTCTCTGGCACGCCTCCTCTTCGTCCCAGCCTCACTCATAATGCCTCTGCAGCCCCAACCATTACAAGCATGTCAAGATCTCGGCCATCGCTCTCATCAAAATGGCATGGCTCTAGCTTCCGTCACTTGAGATCCCTTGACTCATATGTAGACGCTTGTGCCACTTGTTTATAGGTTATGCATGCGCGATCGGGTGGCAACATTGAGGTTATGGGCCTGATGCAGGGCAAGGTGCACGACGATACAATGATTATCATGGATGCGTTTGCACTGCCCGTCGAAGGCACCGAAACACGCGTAAATGCCCAAAGCGAGGCGTACGAGTATATGGTCCAGTACATGGAAAAGGCCAAGGAAGTCGGCCGACTTGAGAATGCGATCGGCTGGTACCATTCACACCCGGGCTATGGCTGCTGGCTGTCCGGCATTGACGTCAACACACAGATGCTCAACCAGCAATATCAGGAACCCTGGGTCGCTGTGGTGGTGAGTGTGACAGAAAGTCGCAGCTCCTCATTTCTGATTGCTCTCCAATAGATCGACCCGAACCGTACCATGTCGGCTGGCAAGGTCGAGATCGGCGCCTTCCGTACCTATCCTAAAGACTACAAAGCGCCCGACGAGGGCCCCTCTCAGTACCAGACGATCCCGCTCAACAAGGTCGAAG
This sequence comes from Syncephalastrum monosporum B8922, assembly GCA_000697355.1. Taxonomy (NCBI): domain Eukaryota; kingdom Fungi; phylum Mucoromycota; class Mucoromycetes; order Mucorales; family Syncephalastraceae; genus Syncephalastrum; species Syncephalastrum monosporum. Next base: position 48,348 of record JNEN01001247.1, read on the forward strand.
ACTTTGGTGTCCACGCAAAGCAGTAAGTCCTGGCCATCGGCACGACATGTTTCACTCACTCCGCCGCATTCTCTCAATAGATACTACTCGCTCGAGATATCCCACTTCAAGTCTGTCCTTGATACTCAGCTACTGGAAGTCTTGTGGAACAAATACTGGGTCAACACTCTATCCCAGTCACCTCTGCTGACCGTAAGTGGGGTTTTCTATTGAAACAAGCACATTGCTCACTCGTTTCCTACGCAGAACCGAGAGTACTCGCTGCAGCAAATGGCGGATTTAACACAGAAGCTCGAGCAGACCAACGAGGCCATGATGGGCCGGATGGGAGGCTACTATGGTGACCGTAAAAAGTCAGACGAAAGCCAGCTGAGCCGAGTGACCAAAGATGGGTAAGTGGGGAAAGTCCTACTTGGATCGACAGAAGGGGAGCACTCAAGTCACGTTTTCTATGTGTTACTATAGAACCAAGATCACCACCGAAGCTATGAACGGTCTGATGTCGCAAGTATTGAAAGATTTGGTGTTTAACCGCGAGATGCACCGCCAGACATAGGGAAAGAAGCAGAAAAAAAAATTTTTTTCGTCATTCTTGTTTTTCACATGAAATATACGTGGGAAAACAAAAATAATAGGATGGGCATATTAGATACAATTCATCTAACAACAACAGAAGCTGGCTATGTACAATGTTGGGAGATCGGAGGGTGTAGCAGGAAACAGAAGAGATAGAAAAACATGGCATAGAGTAGCACACACAGAAAGATAAGTAGTGAGAGAGAAAGAGAAAGAGAGATAGATAACAAGAGCAGATAAAAGATGGTAAACGCTCAGGTAAAAACAGACTGTGGGCATCAATAGAAACCTCGTGGAGGAGGCTGCCAGGGAGAAATATACGTGTTATTAGCGGCAGCAGCGGCAGCGGCAGCAGCAGCTGCTTGTTGGTGAGCGAACGCAGTCTGTTGCGAATCGACGACGGGTGGGCCCGCGGTAGGCATCGAGCCAGGTGCGCTAACGGCCGTCTGGGGCATACCACCGGCGGCAGCGGCAGCAGCAGCAGCAGCGGCGGCGGCGGCGGCCGCTTGCTGGCTCGTGGTAGCAGGATACGTCGTAGAGGGGTTGGAAGCTTGAGCAACGTTGCTGCTAGTGTTGGTGGTGGAAGAACTGCTGGTACTGCCTGTACTTTGTCGTTGGGCTTCACGCTCCCGTTTCTGTTTCCGCCATTGCTTTCGCAGTTCCTTGAATTCAGAAGGCAGTCGTTTCGGGCCCTTTCGGAACAAAAAGGAAAAGCAAAAAGCAGGTCAGTACACATCAACAGGAAATAGAAGAAGCGCAACTGTTTTGCTAGGTGCTTAATAAGTACACTTACGTGATTCTGCATGGAGACGTGGGCGTTTAGATGGTTGAGGGTCCCGTACGATTTCGCGCATCCGGGATAGTTGCAGTGGTAAAGACGCTCGACTTCGTGGTATTTACGCCGGGGTCGCTTTTTATGATTCACACCCGGGAGTGGCACAAAGCTAAACACTTTGCCGTTCGCAGCTGCGTTCTCGTCGTGGGCCGACATGAGACCACTGATGCTCGGGGTACTTGTCGTGGTCGCAGCGGCGGCAGCGGCGGCAGCAGCAGCCGCAGCCGCAGCAGCGGGAGACATGCCGTCCGCACACGACTGGGGTGGCGAGGGGAGGTGGTTGTTTTGGGAGGGAAACACAGGCATAATGTTGGAAGGCACGACGGGTGTGTTCGTAAGTGATTGATGGGGGTGGTGCGGCGGATGATGCGGCTGAGGCGGAGGAGGGGGAGGATGGTGATGCTGTTGGTGTTGTTGTTGAGGGTGAGAGTGAGTCATCAAATCGCTGCCGCTGCCGCTATAGTACGAGCGTTGCATCGAATAAGCCGCGAAAGACGGATCGGTCGAGTAGTCCATAACGGATGAAGCGACAGAGGGCGGGCGATCGACAAGATAACCGCCGCTACCTGGTGGACGAGGTGAGTTGGTAGCCGCGGCAGCCGCGGCAGCGTCCTGGTGCGCGTGGGACAAGACAGTGTGGCGGTTGGAAGAAGCAGCGGCTGCTGCTGCGGCCGCAGCGGCCGCGGCGGCAGACGAAGGTGAAGCAGATGTGGAGGAGGTAGTGGATGCCGTTGACGAGGGTAGCAGCTGAGACAAGGGAGGAAGGGAAGGGGTGGGCAGGCCTGCAGCCACCGCTTCCGCCTCGGCAGCAGCTGCTGCTGCCATAGCTGGATTTGCGGTCGAGTAACGCAGAGACGTGTATGACTTTTGATAGGCATAGGGATCGGCGGCCGAAAGTGCTGACGACGGTTGGAACGAGATCGCCGTCTGTTGCTGCTGCTGTTGCTGCTGATGTGTGGGTTGATGATGGTGCTGAGGCGTTCTCTGCTGTTGCTGTTGTGGGTAGAGCATCGCTGGGTGGCCACCGTCTTGCATAGAAGAGGAGACCATGGTGATGATCAGGTAACTGTGTACAAAAAAAAAGAAAAAAAAAGAGGAAAGAAAGGGAAATAGGGGGGGAGGGGTTATATAAAACGGGGAAAAAGAGAGTGTATATCAGAGGGCCGCAATATAAGAAAGAGTGATAAAGAGAGCTGTTCTCTGCGGGTGTTTGTGCGTGTGTGTGTGTGTGTATGTTGGAGGCGAAAAAGAAGCAGAATTTCGAGTTTGGAATTTTGCAGAAAAAAGAGGGCATGAAACCAAGTTTGCCCTTTTTAAGGTTGGTCTATTTGGCTAGGGCGCCCTTCATAAACCCAGGATCCAATGATATGTGGACACTGATGATCTCTCTTGACCCGCAACGCAGATCTCTTGTCACCCTGTCTCACTTGTACGTTTTGGCTGCATTCACTCACTAAGTCAAGCAAAGCTACCTTTTCAAGCATAGAGCCACCCACCTTAATTATTTTCTTGGCATTTCACCATTTGGTACCTTGTGTTCATGTCTATATCCGAGAAACTTTAAATCAATTTTTTGCAATCGTCATGGCGTCGATCCCTTGCCTTGGGTTACTGAATAAAAAAAGGATCGACGTGAGATTAATAAAGCTAGTGCAATTTTTACTCGTTTACGCTCCATCGCACAGGATGATACACACATACACATTCACCCTAACATCGTGCACAGAGCTCTGCGCATCAAACTTAAAAAAAGCGCCATCCTTTCCGCTCTCAAGTGCATACACGACACAAAACAGATGTTGCTTTTTGCACGTAGCCCGTCCCCATCGCACTCCTCGCACGAGCAGGCCAATTAAAAAAGGGATGTGCTCCACAGTGCTGAATCTATTTTGTTTTCCCGCCAAGAAAAGAAGTGATGTACCCTCGCATTTGCAACTCCTGGACCAGAGTGCTTGTCTCTCCGACTTGAATTCCGATTACTTCCCACCACTCATGGTCGATCTTCTCTAATTGCATGCGATATTTATTTACCAATCAGCGAGACTTCTTCAAAACAAGGTTTGGACAGCCCCTCAGAGCAAACGCTCTATAAATTGTAACACGCAAAACATCAGCTGGATAATAAATGTGTGATGAATGAAAAATGTATTCGATGCGTGCGAAAAGAAAAAAAGATAAACAGGATGAGAGTGAAATGCATGTTTTTAATATGAAAATGCCATAGGATATCATATGCAAACAGAAGAAAAGTGCTGAGAATGAGTGGAGAAGAAACATAAGAAAAAAAATGAGAAATAATGCAATCAGAAGGAAGCAGGGTTTTCCTGGGTTAACGCAGAGGCGGTGTATTGGTGCGTAGTAAGCAGGTTATCTGCGTTGATGGGAGCGGATGTTTTCAGTTGTGCCATGTCGACCGCTGCTGCAGCGGGAGCGGCGATAGCAATGTCGGGCTCAGACATTGCGGCGGGGGATGTGGAAGAGTTCATAGCAGACACGGCGATAGAAGTAGGAATGGCGGTCGTAGTGGTGTTCGTATCAATGGCAATATTCGTCGTAGGATGAGAAGCGATAGTAGAGGTGGTAGAAGTGGTTGAGATGGCGGTGGACGTAGTGCTAGGTGTGATAGGAGATGCATCGGCGGAAAGACTCTGAGCCAGCAAAGTCTCGTTGACATGTAAGAGAGATTGGATGTAATCAGGAGAAGGGCCAGTGGGGCTAATGGCAGTATGATGCAGTAGCCGTTCCATAGGGTGGTGTGGGACGGGCTGTCCGGGCGTAGGTGGCATGTTGGGAGACAGTGGTGTAGGTAAAGGGTCATGTTGCACGAGGCAATCGGGGGAGACGACAACGTCGTCAGGTGTATGTGGTAGTGACGCGGGTGTGGTTGCTGGCACAGATACGGTTGTGTCGCTGCCATTGCTCGCGAGATCGAACGATCCAAGCCAGCCAATTCCTGCTCCACTGTAAATGGAAAAGAAGTGACGAAGGTAAGTAACTAGATGGAACCAATTCTGAATGAGTGCGACAACATTGGTGTTGTCCATTCAAACAAGAAAAAACGCGAATGAGAAATGTAACTACCTTTCCTCCCATTCCTGGCCCATCTTCTTCATGACCTGTTCGAGGTGCTCGCGCTGCCGTTCCAGCTCTTCCAGGCTCTGGTCATAATCTGAAAGCGACTTCTCCATGCGAAGAGTGGGAACTGGGGGTTAAAGAGGGCCAGGTGGACCGGTAATTTCTTTACTTTTATTGTTTTTCAGGGCCCGTCCACACATACTCACACACGCACAAAGGACCACACACCGCATTTCCACCAAACAAGGTGTATCCCCACCCCCCAATCAAGGCCCCATTGTCAACTTGAATTCCTATTCGTCCACACTTTGCCAAAAGCAAATTTTTTTGGGCGTTTCACAGGGCGCCCGCGCCACGGGTTTCCCATTTTCCTTCTGGGGCCTTCTCAGCCACTCACCCTCCCATCATATCAATGTGCTACACACAAGAACACCACAGACGAACAGTGCAAACACGACAGGGCAACCAGCTGCCTTTTCCTTCGATGGCATTCCTTCTTGCTCATAGCATTTAAGGTTACCACTGCCCTGATGGGCCCTCTCAAGGTTCATCGGCCGCACTTTTTGGGAGGGGAAACAAGCCATTTCTTTGCTCCCATCCATTGGCAAAGTAAATGCCTATAAATTTCAGACACACGCACACTTGAAAATAAGGTGCTTTATCTCGATATAAACGCCGCTTCAATCCCCATCTCGGACTTCTTTGACATTCAGGAAGTGTATCCAATGTTGAAAACAGCCATTCGTTTCCCCCTATGCTTTTTGAACAGTAAATAACACCTCTACGCATGTAGTCGCATGCTGATGCATGCATATTTTCGCACGCAAAGGTGCACTGGGATACGCGAATTTGCTTCCATCCGATTTGGAGGGAAAAGACTTTTTCTATGTTTCTCCGCTGCAGCTGACCAATCAATGGCAGCACTGATCCTTGCTTGATTTAGTAGTATCCTTTTGCCGCTGCTTAACACGAATCCGGTTTTTACTGCTTCGCATAAACCAAGTCTAAATCAAGAGTTGAACTTCGATATGCTTACATGTAGTTTTGTGTACACTCTTGGTAATAGAAACTTTTATATGCAAAGTATGTGTTCATGATACTGTACGTAACGCATGGAAAAATAAGACCTTTCACTCGAGTGCCGCACGAGAGTCCTATTGAATTGGATGTACGACTCTCCAGAGCGTCCCACAAACTCGTTACCCGGCACAGCTCGCCTAATCTGGAAAAATGTGTGCATGACAAGGCAAACCAGGCCGGTTAGAGAAGCAACTGCTTACACTCCATTGGTGTGATTATGAAAACCTGTCTTGCGGATGGTCATGTACGCGCAATCACAGAGATTCAACCATCCAGATAGAAGCTTTAAGATTGTTCTACTACGCCCAATTTTTAGCTCACAAAGAATAATAGGGCACATGCTTGCATCTTCTCATACTATAAATCGAGGAGTTGCACGTCGAGTGCGTTCCAGAGCATTCTTGTATTTATTTGCTACATCGTGCTGCATGTGATCTGCAGCATCGTCCATGTAACATTCCTTTATTATTTTCGAGCAAGCAGTACTTTTTGACAAATTAAATTTCTTCTTCTACATAGCGGCGAGTACGAACACCAATTGAATTCATCCATGGCGAAGGTGACACCTGTCCAGTAAGTCAGGGATACACACGCCTCCTTGGCCCCACCCCCCCCACCCGCTGTGCACGCATCTGCGATCCGCGAGCACCCGATTGATCCGCTGCGGTGTGTTTCCGCTCTAGAGCTTCGGATCAACTTGAAGGGTAGCAGTGGTTCTTCATGTAATTGAAGTATCATGATAGTTTTGCAGTGGTCTGCTATATACACAAATGTAATCACGAATGAAAAATAATACTAGAAAACCGCGGCGAACCATGGCTTATTAGGAGGCTAAATAACAATTACTAGATAGTGGTTGCTCGTGCATCTTCTGGCTGTTGTTTCGATTGACTTTGGTTTGCGGTATTTCATCGATCGTCTATATGAAAAAATTGTGCGTCTTTAGTATGTACAATAGGATATCATCGTTTTAGCATATGTAATCGAACACTTAAAAACACGGTTTTGACTTTGCTTCGGATGGTTTTATTGCCATACGAGATGGATACATAGTGGAAGAATTCCAAACCTTGGGTTATTTGTGTGCTTAGCAGCGCCAATAATGAGTAGGGATCGTTGTGAGCGCTGGTGTAACAGATGCGGTAATTCTTTTGATTATTGCTTTACATACGTCCAAATGAAGCTTTTTTCTTTCATATGAGATACAAAGCGCGCATTATGCGCACGTCAGTATATGCGTGATTCGATCTATTATATTTGCTGATAGTAGCGAACAATGGAACGTACGTCGATGATTGATTGAGCCCATTGGGCTTGTTGGTCAATTTTTCAGCCTAGCGCATGAGCACCGTACATCCACCACCAGACATACCTTTCGGTTTATCAAGAGCCCGACTGTACATAGAGAGTCCCTCGATATGTAACACAAGGAGAAAATTATAAGTATAATAAATAGCCATGGCCTTTCTTCCGCAAAACACGGTGTCTAAAAATAACATATGATTATTCTCCATAAGCTTCTATCCTGGCCAAATTGATGAATGATGGGCTGTCCCCGTTGCGCCGTTTGCCGCGAAAGATCAATCTTTTTGAGAAGGCTGTCGATAAATCGGTTTCTGAGATCAATTTATTTATTCAATGTTTGAACGCTTGAATGTCTATCCTTTGTTCCGCGCTCTTGGAATCAGACAACTACTTCGATATCAGTATTTACCAAAAATCGTTTGTACACCGGATGAACACCATACTTCTGTTTAGCGGCGCTCTTTAATGGTGTCCGCGTTCGAATTGAAAGTCATATTGATAAATCGGCTCAACAGGATATTAACTTTTGACAGGAGACCAAAGTCCTTCATTTCAATCCTCCGACAGGATATAAGCCCATAATGGTCTGGTGTTTGTTCGTTAAAAAGGTGTTGGATACATACGAAGACTTACATTGCTAATAAATTGCATATTTCAGAAGAGTCCTACAAAGCTTAGCTTCGCACGTTATGCTAGCAGCCTGGCGTGCGGCAATATGCTAGTATATCTCACATTTCTTGCAGCTTCGGCAGATAATGTCACAACGATATAGGATCCTAGGAAACGAGAAAGCTTAGTCAGCTAGCAATTTTCGACAAGCAAAAATGCAACATCCAAACTGTGAAGTACGATGTTTGACTCAGAGCTGTTTCATATCTTTATGTCATTCTTACTCTGCAGAGGGATTACACTAGAGGGGCTACCAGAGAAAAAAAATTGCAGGTGGATGCGCGGCCGACGAGGCTGAAGTAGCAGTATTTGTCTTCAAGCTGTGTGGCGCTGGTCCGCACAAAGACAAAAAGTTTCGTTACCGGCGCTCTTCGATCTCCAGGGGTACTCTGATACGAAGCACTGCATTATTAGCCTCGCACTGAAAAACAATACAGCGCCGACTTGGCAAATAATGATTATTATGCATCATGCATATCAGGAAATGATACTTGATCATCCGTCTGTCAAGGTATTATGCTCCTACTTACTGCACATGTAGCGCCTGTAAGAAAGCTCTTCATTTGTCATAGCTAGATAAAGTAAGCAGAAAACGGGACATTTTACTGGAAAAGCCTGTCCAACATACCTTTTTCAGGGAATACATTTCCATGGCAGATATAAGACTAATACGTATACACCTGCTCCTCGGTATCGCCAGAATGGCGCAAGTAGGCTGGTTACGAAATCGACTATCCCTTGTATTATGGGGATATTATGTTAAAAAGGCAGGCGTCACCTTATGTCATCATACTGCCACACACGGTCCCCTTCGGCTTGCCGCTTATAACGCCAATGAAGATCTCACCTGCAAAATCGGAAGGCAGGATAGTGAACTCTACATTAGATCTACGCTGCTTTTTTTTTGCGCTCCATATAGCCAAGGCTTTCGCAGTGTCTCGTGTCGCGTGATCGTAATATGCCGTCTTTCCTGCCATAAAGCATGTCTCTTAATTACGCTATACTATTCTTCAAGGCTACCATTCATGGGACTCTTGTCTAAAAAATAGTAACATACTCCACAGCGCATTTTTGATATCGTGAAGAAATAAGGCATGGAAGTGACGCATCGAGTCGGCCTAGAAGAGGGGCGATCTTCCTTTACTGCTCTTTTCATTCCTCCTTATTCCTGCTGTACACCCTTCATTAATACAAGAGACACATGCTATTCTTTTATCTCTGTTGGTACTCCTGTATACTATCCCTGTTCATCGGTGGCAGTGACTGGTTTGTGAAGGGACAGCAGCTGGTCTTGTCCCAGTTTGTGGTATCTGTCAACTATATTACCAAAGAGTGGTACGAAGATCAAAATGTACCCCATCATGACTGGCGTGAGTCGGTGACTCCTCTCTTGCCCTTTCAGCAAAACTGGGATGTATGTATGTGAGTGCAGCAACCAAGGTCGATCAATTCTCAACATGTGTCAGGGCTATCTTGTGTACTTGCACACGGCATGCCCGAATAGTATCTCGGCGTCCAATTTTGCGAGCATTAACAACCGTACATCATTCCCAGAGCAAATGACAGAAGACGAAGAGCTTCTCCAGAATTTGCCACGGATTGGCCTCATCTCTCGTGGCGACGACTGCTCGTGGTCATCCAAAGTCGAGCACGCCAAGTCGATTGCCCAATCTTTCAATATGACACTCCACGGCATTGTGCTATTCGATAACCAGACTGACCCACCACCCCCGGTCACGTCCCTGAGCTTTGATGAAAACGACTTGGTGCCTGAGCTCATTGACATCCCTGTGATTTTTGTCAACCAGACGACGGGCCAGGCGCTTGTGTCGTCCGTTTACAATACGGCGTCCGTGATCAATGTCAACGCAAGTCAGCAGAATACCGCTGCTCTCTCTCGGGCCCTCGTGTTTCATGAGGAGATACCAGGAGGTGGGCCTGCGGGCGGAGGAGAGCTCCTGCGTGAAGAACAAGAGAAGGATCGATGGATTTTTGTGGCGCAGTGGGTGATTAACGTGATTGCTGCCATGTTGGTTATCTCCCTTGTTGCCTATGTCTGTCAGCGATACAAGCGCCGTCAGCAACAGCGTCAGCAGCAGCAACAGCAGCTAGGCAGGCCCTCAATGGCACGAGCGTCGACGTCGTCTATGGTCGACTCTATGAGCAGCAGTTTCTTGACCATCATGCGTCGCCGTCACGGAAGTCTGTCGGGCGAGCAGCCCGACGAGGGAAGCGGGCTTGGGGCCCAGCAGCTGGAGCAGCTTTATCCCCGGATGATATACGACCCACTTCTCATACGGAATGCCACCTGCGCAATCTGTTTGGACGATTTTTTGGCTCATGGATCGAGCGCAAAACAGACTATCAAGGTGGTGCGCCGGCTTGGATGTGGACATGGTTTTTGTGCGCCCTGTATAGGTAATGATCGTTTCTCACAGAAAAGGCTTAATTAGTTTAACCTGGTACTCGTCCCACCGGTGCAGATCCATGGCTCGGTAGAAAATCGCGGTGCTGTCCTTTGTGCAAGCACGACTGTACGCATGAGCCCTCGGCTGAGCCCAGCCTCATGTTTCCATTGCCGACAGCGCACAGCAGTCGAGTGCAACTCCAACGGCGCGGGTCCACGCCATCGTCTTTCCATATGAACATGACACATCCATCCACCGAAAGTATCCACAGCGAGGCCACTGCAAGGTGTGCTCGCTCGGCATCCTGTCCCGCCTCTTACATGCAGTCCTAAATAACATAGTATCTCTAGTCCTTTAAAGACGTTTTCTTTCGATCCTATTTTTCTTTATGTACTTGCTACACGTAAAACACGAATACATGCATCAATTGTATCGCTCGTCTCGCCAATGGCCTGGCAACATGCCTCAAAGTTGCGCGTCCAACTCTTATCAGGCAAAGCAATGTCAGCCAGCGACTTGAACAAGATGAGGGCCATCATATACGCCTGGGTGGTATCGAGGACGACCATGGATGCATCGGCGTAGCGGAAGGTCTGCATGATATCCATCAGGTCCTTTTCGAGAGCCGCCTCAACGCCGATCTGGGCTCGTACCAGAGCGTACCTAATGAGAAACCTGTCAGCAAGTTTATCGTCCGTGTGCATTACAAGGGGCTTACGATTCTAGTATGCGTTCACTGAAAATCTGGCCACGCATCAGTGCCGCTTCGTCTGGCACGTCCTCGTCCTGGATAAGTTCTCGCACATCGACGTACGTTTGCTGTTGGAGGGCCTCAAAATAGCGACGGGTGGCGCGCGTCGTCAATCGATCAGTCATGGTCCATATCTTGCCAAACATAGACATCTCCGGTCGATTGCTCTTCTTTTTCTTCTTGGGTTTGGAAGGTGCACTGGGGACCCCAACTTTGACGTTCTTGACGGTCTTTTCTGTCGTTTCATCCTTCGTTTGTTCTTTGAGAGGAGTAGACACTTCTGCAAGGTTGGAGGCTGCTGCTGCTGCTGCTGCTGCTGCTGCTGCTGAGGACGAGGGTTTTAGAGATGAAGAGGAGGGTTGTGGTTGTGGCTGTGGTGGAGAGACAGACTCTTCTGCTTTTTTGGTGGTCGCAGCGAGTTCCTCTGGTTGGGCTGTGTCGAGGTTCAACTCCTTGAGCATCATCATGGTTTCCATGGCATCGTCCAGCAACGCCTCTTCATCCTGTTCGTCCTCTTGCGCAGCTTCCGGTTCCGTTATGGTCTGTTCTGGCTGCTTCAAGACCAAGGTGCTGGGCTGATTCGGTTTTGTTTCGATCTTGTAGCCCTCAATGGCATCATGCTGAGCCTTGAAGGTCGGTGTGGTTTCTGTCGCAAGCGTCGTAGGATTCTCAAAGATCTGGATGTCGTCTGTCCCCTGGTTCGGGACGTTGGATAAGAGCTGCTGGACGTAGTCCTGGCGAATGGTATGAAGCGGCCTCTTGGAACTGTTCTTTTGTGTCTGCTCGGATAACACCTGACTAAATGATCCCATTGTGATAGGCATGAGCAAATGTATCTCGAAATAGAAACACACGTATGCGGAACTTACTTCAGGTTCTGTGAAAGTAGAACGATATGAATGCGAGGCGTGATGGACAGATCGCGGACCCAGACAGGATCTTCCGAGAGTTGCATCCGAAAGTATTTTGATTTCTGTAGACACTCGTCCGAGCAGAACGAGGCCAGTTCGGATTGATCATAGACCTTGCGCTGCGACAATGAGATGCGATAGCGCGGCTGATCCTTGAGGGGTTTGCGCCCACAGAGCGGGTAGCCGCACCAATCTTGCACGGCCCGCTCCTCGACAATCTCATCGTACGTGGCGGGTTGCAGGTAAGCGGCGGCCTGTCGCAGCAGTGCGACCGAGACTTTCGGCTGCGTAAAGACCTTTTCTTGCCACGAAAACACGAGCTCCTGCGTCCGCTGACGCTGTCGGGCGTTGTCCTTTATCAGACGTTGCTTTGCGTTGAGGGGTGGCTTCTTAGGTGCCAGTAGTTTGTGGGTCGTGGGTATCGTCGTCATATTATACTAGAGTAGCGGGGTCGTGTTGTATTCTGCGGCAGCGTCGTATGTATCTTATGTGTGTGTCTCTGTAGGTTGTCAAGCTGAGAAAGAGTGCACAAATCGCTGAGTTTTTATACACACTGCCAGCTCAAATCGGTTCATGCTTGCTTGCTGCGCGCTTCGTATTATGGGCAGGATGACTCGGTAACTCGTGCTAGCATTCGCTCGCAGCCAACAACTCAAAACAGCTGAACTCTGTACACCATTGTCTTTTCTACAATACTCGTGTATAGTGACAGTAGAAAAGGATAAACTAGACGATTGGAATGGGGTGTATTGTGACACCTGCAATCAGACTGGCAAAATAAACAAAGCCGAAAAAGACGCTTTTTATAACAATTTTATTATCTAAAATGAATGTATGTGGAGCAAATGTATTTACAGAGCACTTTACAGAGCACTTTACAGAGCACTTTTCAGAGCACGGTGCCGCTCAGTTGGTGTTCGCACCGCCACTGCCGCCGGACTTGCCGCCAAAGTTATTCATCATGTTATTCACTTCGTTCTTGGCCTTGCTCGTAAAGTCGCTAAACATGTGCTGGGCCTTCGATGTCATGCCTTCAAGCTTGCCACTCGTGTTCTGGGCTTGGCCCTCCGATTGCATACGATCACTGCCCATCATGTTGCCGGCCGTTTCCTTGGCCTGGCCCATGCCTTGGTTCATATTGGCGTTGGTCTTGTTGGCGTCCATCTTCAATAGCGATGTTGAAATAAGTTTAAATAAAAAAAAGTTGCAGAATTAGATGTGCGAGGCAGGGTTGTGTTATCTTATACACAGATAGAGAGCGGATAGACATGGGGTTGGCTGTGGTTTCTTCAAGGTTGTTTGTTTCTCACGCATTTGGAAAGGCGTGTTTGTTCTTCGCTGGAACACTGCAGCAGTGTTGATAGGACGGGTATCAGTTGCGCCTAAACCCACACACCACGCCATCCGTCAGCCTGTCTTTTACGTGGAAATACGGTTCCAAAGTTTCGCCAGACTTGCCTGCATTTGCCTCTTCTCAAAGAACATAATGATCACGTTACGTAGATATGCTAGGTTGATTTCCTTGTCTTCGTGCGAAGTTGCCTTGCGGATCTCTTCACGTAGGGCCTGCAATAAACTTAATGAGAATACAAACAGAAATGTGGAGATGTTCGTTACCTTATTGATGGCTTTAAGGTGACCCTCACGCACATGTGCCTCCTCCAACGCCTTGTGCTGATCTTTCAAAACGACGTGCTTCGACTAGAGAGACGAATATCAGGAGTGAGCCATAGATAAAACAAACAGATATGAGGCGGCTACCATAGCTTCCTGTAGGCGGTCGTGCTTCTCATGCCATTCTCGTGTGCAAGATGCAGCCTGCTCGAGCTGAGTCTCGTAAGAAGCCCGCTCGCGGGCTTGATCTGCTAGTGCTTTTTCGAGTTCACGCGACTTGGTCTCAAGCTCTGCCTTGATGACAGGCGTCTTATTCTCCCAGTTCTGTTGGCGAATTCGGTGCAGCTCTCGATCCAACGCTTGGATACGCGCCTCCGCGTGTTCGAGCTGACTTTCAGACTCACGCCATCGTTCTTCCAGGACCTGAAGTGGGTCTCTCTCGTCCGTGTTGGTTGACGCGTCGCAACCGGATGAGACGCTCAAGGCGGTCACAAGCCCTGCAGGCGCCTCGTCTTCACTTTTAGACAGCGTAGATCCAGTCAGTTCGGCAATGAGGGCCTGCGCTTTGCGAAGCTCTTGACGGGCCGCATCGGCTTCCTGCATGAAGTGGACAACATTCTTTTTCGATTCTTCACGCTCCAGCTTCAGTTCCTCATTTTCGTTGCCAAGGCGCGCAATGTCCTCTTGAAGTTTCTGATGCCGGTTTCTCTTGTTCACCATGGGTGTATTTTTTTCCCAAGACAATAGCTGGAGCTGCACAAAAGAAGGTCCAGACTCACGAACGCGCCCTCCCCCTTTTTCTTTAAGCATCTGCCCAAATCCGGATCAGCAATTTGAGCTGGAACTTCAGCCTTATCATATGGATTGCGAACTTTTTCTTTCATTTGACGGATAAAAATACATATGTATATGATAAATAAGATGCTTACATAGAGAGTACAAAATATGCTAGTAGTAGTGTACATTCGTAGGAGATGATACTTTTAGACTTTGATTAAGCCCACTTGCCTAGGAGAGCCATGAGGGCAGCTCCGATGTACATGGACAGGAGACAAGTGGCCTTGTAAGGGAAAGAAGCCTGGCGAAAATTGCAGTTCTGGTTGACTTCCACACAGATGAGGGAGATGAAAGAGTTGTAGAGGAGGATACCAGCGGAGAGCGAGTCCAGGACGGCCTGCGCCAGGACGTTCGATTGCGACCAGGGATTAAGGGACGCGTGGATACCCATACCAATAGCAATGCCTAAAGGCGTCGTCAGGCAAAAGGCGATACCCATAAATGCAGGCTTCAGCCACGACTTGAGGTTCATATCATTGATCCGCGTGCCTAGTGCAATGGCCTCAAAGAACTAGACACTTTATATGAGTTATCTTGCCATCAACCGTCCAAATTGCTTACCTGATGGAAAACCATGGCAATAAACAAGACAGTGAAGCCATCCTCGCCGGTGGTGCCGAGGGTGATACCGATGATGATAGAGTGGATAACGATACCGAGCTCGAGAATGATGATGCCGACATTCTTGAACAGACGCGAGTCTTCAAAAGAAGAAGCAGATACGCTATGATGATGGTGGTGCGGCTGCTCGGCCGCGGTTGTGACGGATTCACCCTTCTCGGATCCACCCACAGCAAGCTCAGCATCAGGTATGGGCTGGTTGGCGCTGGTGTTCTTCTTATACTTGTTCTCGAGATGAGTCAAGATAGAGAGCTCCAAGAGTTGAACAAAGAAGACAGCGAGCAAGGCGAAGATACCCACAAAGCCTTCATAGGTATCCCATAAACCGGTCTGGATGCAAGGGCTCTCAAATTTTTCGGACGCCTCGGGTATCATGTGGATAAAGGCCACGGCAAGAATAACACCAGTACCAACTAAAGTAAGTATAAAAGTTAATTTCTGCGACTCCATCACAAGTTAATAGTATTGTACTTACAGAATTTACCGATCGACAGTATCCAGTGGCGCGGGCTACCCTGGCTATAGGGGCTAATGCGATGCATGAGGATAGGAACAAAAATGCCTAGAGGATTTTCGTTTAGTCGACTTCTTTTTCTGTGTTAAAACTGGTACTCACCGATGAATGAGCCGGCCAAGATAATAAAGATGGAACCAATGCGGAGGCCTGTGTTGTATTCTTCTTCGGTAGCAACACATTCTTCAGCCGAGTCGGGAGAGTCGTGAGCGTGACCTCCAGACTCCTCAGCCTCAGCCGAGTGATCATGACCCTCATGTGCGTTTGCATCGGCTATAATATTTTGTAAGTTTCCACCGCAATTATTTGTAAGCATTTAGCTACGTACCCTCTTGCGCGATAGCATAAATGATTTGCAGCAAGAAGAAGGCGAATGTCAGCAAATGTTTTCGGGTGAGCATGTTGAGCCAATGTTATGATCAAGGAAGAGGAGAGTGTGGATTAGCGCAAGTACACCTTTCTTTTTTCGGGACGATCCGTGGTGGTTTATATACAACCAGTGAGGTACACTAACAGATCGGCGTTGGCCAATGACAGTTGAAAATTTCTGGTTAATTAAGCAGTCACTTTGTGATTGTAACCACGAAGGTACTCAGAGATCATTTCTTAGATTTCTATCCATGGCTTCAGGAGCCTCTTTTACGGCACTAGTCGTTCCAGATTTCCCGGGTTTGCACTTTCCTGATGAACATAAACAAAGACGCTTTCAGCTGACGTGTACCACCATTGTAATAGATCTTGACAACGAGCATCACAGAAAGAATAAGAACTACGATGATCCGAACTATTCCTGATCGTGACTTGACAGCATAAATTTTTCATGGAAGCACAGCATTCTGGGATTGCCTATTTTCCTAGGTCAGCTTGCGTACGCCATTATTCCGACACTGCTAGCAATTCTGATGAAGACTCACGAAGCAAGGGAATAGTTACATTAGGACGCTAATGTAATTCACTTCATGTGATATGACCTTCTGCGTCGTATGCAATAGTTATTTCGGCGTTAGAGTTTCAACATTTAAAATCAACGTCTTGTTACCGAAATTTGTCATCGAAGGTGAAAAATCAAACAAACAAGAAAACAAACAGAACCTGACCGATGGTTGCACGGTCTTTGTGTTACAACCACGACAAGGATGAACACTCCTTTCCAGTGACATTCTTCACCGAGCGACGGGACAAGGCGCGTGCACAACTTAAATGTTATCAGAGACCCAGATAGCATCTATGCATTGGCATTGGCGCAGCAGATTTGCAACGGCTCATGTAACTGTACCGATCTCCGCGGTATAGATGAGAGTAGTTACATCCTTTGTGTACAATGCGTTTAGCCTACCTTTTTCCCTTTTTTTTAATTTTTTTTTTTATTTTTGGCATGAGGTTGAAATTTCAGGTCTATTAGCGACGTCACATACACTCTGTCTCAATGTTCCAAGATTGTCGCTCTCTACACCTGGCTAGTAAGTAATCCCGAGAAAGCGCGAGGTCCTGGGGAAACTGGAATTGGTTGTTCTTACAAAAAATTGAAAGTATTACGTTTCGATTTGGCAAACTATTAAGGTTTGCAATATACGGACTAAACCGAGCACCTGTGTTCCTGTACGCCATCCACATAATTTTGTTGTGTACTCAAACTGCTTGGTTCTGACTTCTTGCGGGCGAGGAGGTATCGTCTCAAACAAGTTGGTCGAACTTACGATGATTATAGAAGAGATGTACCATAATGCTATATGTACAGCAGGAGTCATTCGCTTTGTATTCCCTGACGAGACCTCCTGCCGCATGCTAATCTACAGCTGAGTCCGGCGCAATAATTATCATTCTCTTATCTCAAAGTATCTTTCCACAAGCCTTAAGTCTCAGACGTGCTCCGCATTGCGCATCGGCTGTTGTTTATTTGAGTCAGTCGTAGAAAGACTAGTGATCGCGAACAGGACAGCGCTAATTTATTAGTTTAGTAATGAATCGACCGAGACCTTTTTTTTTTTTTTTGCATGGACTGAAGGACAGCATTTTGGGCGTCGTATAAGAGCCACCGAAGTTTTAGTAAGCTGAAATGCAGGGGGGGGGCAATAGTAGTATAGTAAGCGGAGGGAAAGTGAGCGCAGACAAAGGCAGAAGAGGGTTTTCCGCGTAAGCGATCCTTCTCCTTGTGATTAAAACCAGCGTATAAAATGAGATACAGTTAGCGAAGGATACAGTTAGCGAAACACAGGCAGCATTATTGGTGAATTTGAAGCAACAGTACTTTAGTACTTGTGTCAGGAATAGAGAAACATACAGTATAGATGTCGGGGCATTTAGCATACATACATGCAGAATTGGAAGAATGTAGCAGTGCCTGAATCTGTAAAGCCCCCTGCCGATACGTTTAATGCGGTGTCTATAGTCTGTCCTCCTGCGTGGATGTGCGTATATATAAGCTCGTGTAACACGCTGCATAGCTTCCTTCCGCCTTATGAATGCGATACAGCTTCTCCTTACAAACTTTTTTTTACAAAAGATACACACCCCATTGCTCTCAACTCCCGTTCTTAATCAGTGATACTGTGGGTACGTCCACCACTGCGTTCATTTTCATACTCTGCGCGACTCTCTTCCGAGTTAGCCATGGTATCGGATCACCCGAAGCGGTTGAGCTAGAACGTAGAAAGCTAAGTAAGACCATGAACCGAGATACTGTAACCTAAGGCATGTCTGCTTGTACGAATTCGATTTATTGGATAGGATCTCCATATGAAATATGCATATCGGGATGGTTCAATAGTGGTTCCTGAGGCAGCCGGATGCCTTAAATCCTGTGATCCTCTGGCATGGTAGCTCGAAACCACAAAAAACATACAAAGTATGGCATACGTCACATGTGTATAAGCACTCCCGAGCGAAAGATATCCAAATTGATAAGCAACTGCGTGTACTAGTGCTGATGCAACTGTTCTCTCACTGCAAGCTATAGCTTGCCCAGAATCACACTACAAAACATGAGAAGTGGACTGCTCAAGGAGCTATAAAGAGAGTAGGTGCAAATTTGGATGTGGTATTACCTTCCATTTGGTCTCCATTGCTGTTCCTGGTTTCTCAAGTGTCTCTTAGAAGTACATCATTTCAAGTTCTCAGAGCAGATTTTTGACTCTGATCTTTCAACTTAAACAGCACGCAAAATAAATCACGCGAGGCGGAGACGGTCGATAAGATGAAGAGGAAGGGTATACTAATGGCTGATATTGAAGGGAAGACAGTGGAAAAATAGCCATGAGAAGGAAACGAAATCAGAAAAGAAGCAGGACAGTGGTCTCTTATTTTTGTAAGCCCTGTGTTTTACTAGCTGTACAATAGTTGGCCATTCATCGAGTCGTACTCCAGCAGGTCCGGTGATATGCAACTCCGTTTGTTTCCATGCAATAAAATAAGCTATGAGTAGAGGCTCTTTTGCTTATTATATGGTACTGGCGAGAAAAGTGTACAATCCATCTGGGTTCCTTTTTTTTTTTGGCATCTATTTTGTCTTATGGTGTGCCTTGGAGAACGAGCGGATGTGTATATATGCCACATGAGCAAGCATTTCCAATGCGCGTATCCAGAAGGTGCATGGCAAAAAAGCCCTCTGTCATTGTAGGATACTAGAAGGGATGGGTGAGTCAGCAGAAATTCGATGTGTATGCTTTATTTCTCACGAAAAAGGAGGCAGAGGTTACTTGCTACTCGCTTCTTTCCGCACTCTCGATATCATGAGCGCTCGTATTTTAACAGGTAAGAAACGAATCGATTCGAAGCATATCAGCTGACAAAAGCTACCGCGTCATGCAGTGGGTACTGGGGCGGTTGGCGCCATTTACTCGTGGCGATTGGCACAAACCTGCCATGTCACGGCCGTCTGTCGCTCCAATTACGATGCTGTTTCCAAAGATGGATTCCGCATGGAGTCAAGCAAATTCGGCAAAGGCATTTTCAGACCCCATTCAGGTAGAACCGATATTCAGGGCAAGCAGAGCGTAATTAAATCAAAAGGGATGTTTATGCAGTGGTACGCACGGTCAGTGAGGCTGCCCGTTCGGGGGAACCCTTTGATTATATCGTGGTGACCCTGAAGGCGCTGCCGGATATCTACAGCGTGCCCGATATCATTGAACCGGCTGTCGTGGAGGGCAAAACGACGATCGTATTGATCCAGAACGGCATAGGTAACGCGTCCACGTCCTACACGGGTGCTGCAGAGCAACTGATACATTGCATTAGGTGTTGAGGAGCCGGTTGCACAGCGCTTCCCCAGCAACCCGCTGATATCGGTGGTGGCCTACATCGGCACGGCCCAGAACGAGCCGGGTCTGATCCAAATGACCGCCACCGTCGAGTCGCTCGCGATAGGATACTATGTCCCCTCGAAAGTCGATGCGAAAGCCACCACCGACCGTTTCATCCAGCTGCTCCAGGATGGCGATGTGAACGCGAACTTTGAGGACAACATGGCAGACGTGCGCTGGCGCAAGGTCTTTTGGTAGGACGAGATACAGAGTTGCTAGTGGTTTTTTTCTAACATTCTGTACAGGAACGGCAGCTTCTCCCCGGTGTGTGCGATTCTTGGCTTGACAACGACGCAGGTCATTGATAATGAGGCGGCCCTCGATGTTTTCAAGAACCTGATGCGCGAGTTGTGTGCGGCGGCGGCGGCCGACACGGGCGAGCAGTATGATGCCGAGACTTACATCGAAACGATTGTCGAGGGCACAAAAGCAAGCGCACGAAACTATAAGCCTTCCATGTACGTCTGTTGGAACGATAAAAAGACGTAGTGTCTGATAGAGGAATTTGGTTAGGCAACTGGATTGCGAACGCAAGTCGCCCATGGAAGCCGAGGTTATTATTGGCAACCCGATGCGTATTGCCTTGGCTCATGGACTCAAAGTTCCTACCCTTGAGATGATGTACAAGCTATGCCGGGCCATGAATATCAAGCACACAATGCAAAAGTCGCAGCTATGATAGGTGCTTTTGTCTCGTATCGTCTGATACTTATTGTACTGTACAGTACTGTATGTACATACAGTAGTGTATCCTTAGTCTCCATAACGATATTGCAGCGTTAAATAGAGCATGTGTTGGATTGGGCCTTGCTTGACTCACGATGTCTTTGCGTAAAATGGCTTCACCCGATAAGAGTAAAAGACATCAAGTGACAGAAAGAGAAAGAGAAAGCGAAATAGAAAGAGAGACGAGGTCATTGCTTTAACATTTGCCGTCGATGATATGAAATGTGGGGTGTAGTAAGTGAGAATGCGCTGTGCCAAATTTGGAAGGGGCAAACCAAGTAGTGGCCATCATTGGCTGGAAGCTTGCTCTCTCTCTTTCCTTATCCCTGATGGCTCGGTATGTATCCAAACCCCTATAAGAGAGTGTATCCACGAGGGACAGACGAAACGAGCAGACGATGGATGGATGAAAAGACGGATGGATTGATCCAAAGCACGGCTGGATGAGGGTGTTGGACGTTGGATGGATATATGCGAGTGGGGCCATTCCATTCCCATGGATGAATGAATAATGGAACGAACGAACGGACGAACAACTGATTGGCTGACCATGCGTGCTCCACTGTCATATAGTCTCTACAGCAAAGGTCGTGTTCTCGGTTACGAGCGTGCGAAGCACACGCAGAACCCCAACGTCTCGCTCCTGAAGCTTGAGGGTGTTCAGACCTCGGATGATGCCAAGTTCTACCTCGGCAAGCGTGTTGCCTACGTCTACTCCGGCAAGAAGGCCATTAACGGTTCCAAGGTCCGTGTGATCTGGGGTCGCATTGGCCGCGTCCACGGCAACAACGGTGTCGTCAAGGCTCGCTTCCGCAACAACCTCCCCGCCAAGACCTTTGGCGCCACCGTCCGTGTGGTATGTAGTCTTTTTATGGTTCTATTGCAAAACTGGATAAGTTGTCACTCATGCCGCTTACTCTCGATAGATGCTTTACCCCTCCAACATCTAAGCAGCCATCACGAACACCACTCCCTTTGTTTTTTCTTCTTCTCTTTTGACTTTACTGTACAAAGAATAAAAAGAAGAGGGAAAAAAAAAAGAAAGCAACGAACACAGAGAAAGAGAGGAAGAAGAGAAAAGTATATGTGTGAGAGAGAGAGAGACAGTGTGTGTGTGTGTGTGTGTGTGTGTGTGTGATATGTATAAAAGTGGGCGAATTTACAACGGGATATGATTCACGGTTTCCTGGACACGATCACGCAAGGCCTCGACTGCAGCCAACTTTTCATCCAACACGTCCTCGAGGTCACGGAGATACTCTCGAAACCGGTCCGGATCCGTCTTATCGGAAGCGAAATCCAACGATACTTTGCCCAGTAGCTTTGTTTCGCGTTTGCTGCACTCGGTCACTTGTCGGATCTCAGCTCGGTGCAGCTTTAGGAACTGGTCAATGGTTTCTTCATCAAGATGGAATTGTTCAGGCGAAGGCGAGTCTGGTTCTGACATGGGTTCGACAGGAAGAGGAGGAGCAGGAGGAGGAGGAGGGCTATTATGTTGATGTGAGTGTTGGTGAAGGTGAAGGTGGTGATGAGGCGGGTGATAGGGTGGAGCCGGGGATGGGGCCATGGTGTGTGAGTTGATAAAAGCATCTTGCTCGTGTGGAAAGTCCACATCGAAAATGTCTTCTTCTTGGTGGACATCGAATGCGTTTGTGTCGAGGATATCCGAGTGTTTATCGTCGTCATCATAGTCATCATCATAGTTTTCGTAAGCGTTGTCATCGTCGTCATCATCATCATCGTCGTCGTCTTCGTATGAGTCGTCCTCGACGTAGTCAGGTTGATTCTGTGAGAGGTCCATCATCCAAGGTGCATCATCCTTGGGCTGTGTTCGCTTGTCTCGCTCGCCCTTTAACTCTTTCACACTAAAATCCGGCCCGCTGTCAGTCATCGCGGTACAATGATGAGGATGCTCTTACCGATCAGCGTAGCGGAGGGTGTTGAGGGTATGCTCGCTATTGCTGCCACCGGGCGAGATCGTAGCAATCATACATGTTCTCGAGTTGCCCACGAACGAGTCCTTCAAGACCTGCGTGAGTTTGCTTTGCCGAAAGGGTGTATGCCGCTTGTCTTGGTCAAGGGCACGGATGCATTCTTTTAGGGCGAGTAGACTCTTGTTGATCTCGGCACCCTCCATCCGGGTCTTGGTATCCGCCTCGCCACGATCGGCACCTCGCTCCGAACCGGCCAGGTCAATAAAGCTGAGCTTACCGTGGATAAGCTTGCGGTTCTTTTTCGGCTTGATGAGGATTTGCAGCACGGCGTGCGAGCGCGAGGACGAGTCGTTGGCGCCCGTCATGCCTGTGGAGCGGGTCTGGTTACCGTATTCGAAAACCTGGATGAGCTTGTCGACGTTGTCGATCGGAAACTCTCGCAGGCCCTGGATAATGACGTTGCGCTTGCCGTCCTCACGCGCAAACAGCTTCTTGCGTTCATTCAAGAGATCGTAAAGCTGTCCTTGGTATATTTCGTATAGGCCGATCCAGGCCGACAGGTGCTGATACTCGGGGCGTCCTAGCGTGTTGAAGATGTCACGGGCTGCGAGAACGTACAAGCCGCGGCGGGGGTCGAGCATGGTGTAGGTCTTACCCGAGCCGGTCTGTCCGCTAAGAGGAGTAAGGAGAAAGAAAGAGAGAATGATATGAGTATGTGTGCGTCTCAGCGGGGAGGACTGTCTGACTTACTAGGCAAAACATGTGGCCTTGCCTCCGTCGAAGATATACTTGACGAGAGGTAGTGCGGTGCGTTCATAGACAGCGCGGTGGTTTGCATCTGCGTCAAAGACATCGTCAAAGGTAAAGGTATGCTGTTCAATGTAGCGTGACAGGTCCAAGCGCAGCCTACACGCACACACAAAGAGCGAAAAAAAAAGTGTGAGCGAACATCAGCAACAAGGACGTGGAGAGTCTCCTTTACTTGGGCTCGTTGATCTTGATACTGCGGGTACCCAAGGTGGGAGCAATGTCCTTCTCAGCCCGGTCGAGGTCGCGCTTGCTGAGGGGCCGTTTACGTACACAGACGCGGATCTTTTGGTTGAGGTCGCTCTCGCGATATGTGACCGGGTCATTGGCGTACTTCAGGGCACCGACACTGGCACGCGAGCGTACACTCCCGCTCGAGAGAGGCACGCCGTACGCATTGAGCATCGGCGCTGACTGTCGATACCGGCGCGACAGGGTCTCTTCCTCCTCCTCTTCGTCGTCTTCAGCGTCGTCTTCGTCCGAGGAGGGCATGCGCAGCGGAGCAGGCTTGGGCTGGTCGAGGACCGAGCGACGCAGATCCCGTTTGCTTTTCGGAGAAGCAATGGGCGATCGCTGCTGCAGCGCAGACAGGTCGAAACGGCCAGCGTCGGAGAGAGTGCGGCTGCGAGGGTGAGGCCGAGGCGAGGCCCCAGGCTGGGACGGCTTGGGCGTCGTGGCGGGGGTCGTCGTCGACATGACGCTCTGGCGGCGCATGCGTGTGTAGCGGCCGGGGTCGATGGCAGGCTGAGGCAGACGGCTGACATTGGGCGAGGCCGGCGGGGATCGGTTGTTGTAGTAGGTCTGAGGAGGCCTTATGCCTGACGTGGTGATGCTCGACGCGGACGAAGTCATGATATTCAGCCGGTTGGGTTCGAGATCTTTGCGGAGGGCCTGGATCAGCTGGAAAATGCGGCGGCGGTCGGCGGTATCCGTAATACCAAGCGACGCGTAGTCTTGCATAGAAAGCTGTTGTGATGATGAGTATATTTATATCTTTATATCTTATATGCGCATGTATCTCCATCGATGTATAAAGAAAAAGGGTGCGTCAGGGGCAAATGTGTGTACCTGAGCGAGTTTCTGCAGGTGGGTGATTCCGTGTGACGAGAAGCTAAGAAGAGGGAAATGTCAGCTCACCCGAGAAAAAGAAGCGAAAGAGAAACGGGACGAAAACTATACACAGGGTAGAACTAATAATACAAAGTATGAATGAGAATGGACGACATTTAACGAGTGATTGTGTTACCTGGTCGAGATCATGACGACGGAGGGTGTCGAGGAACGCAGACGCGCTCATCTTTTGAGAGGAAAAGAAGGTGAAGAGCGAGCACGAGATATTCGGCGATTCAATCCAGAACCCTCTTTTCTGAGCAAGAGAGAGTAAAAAAACTCATTTTCGCAAATAATAAAGAAAAAAAAAAAAAAGGATGTCGAGACCCAGCAACGGCAGTTTACAGATTGTTGTCAGACCCCGCACACATACCCACATACACACATACATACACCAAACATAGACACATCACAATATATATTCAATCAATCAAGCAAGGAGGCTTAACCTTTTCAACAACGTTGTACCATGCTTTTCCATGTGAGTCATTCAACCCAAACCATAATTCTACTGCATACTACGTAGAACAATATGCAACCTTTTCATTTCCAAGTAGGTACAATCATACATTTCATGCTGCATACAGATCTTGTTGCTTTTTTAGGGAGTTGTGCTGTGCTATTGCGACTATTTTGCGGCTGCAGCGTGAGGCTGTTCGCCATAAAAAAGTTCATAATGGCGTTGGGTCACTTGATCAAGCATCTTAAAGCACTTGGAGCGTGAGAACAGCATCAGTCAACTAGAAAAATGGTGCGTACGTACCTTTTCTCGGCCGCGTCGCTCATACGTAACAAGGTACTGCTCTCCTTTGAGTGCCCCGCCTGCCAGGGCCATCACGAGGATTACGCTCAGCTGCAGAAGAAGAAGAACAAAGTATGGGGTTCGCTGTCTTTCTGTTTTCACCTTCACCTAGAAGGAAAGGGAGCTTACCTTGTTCTGGATAGGGACGCGTCGATACCACGGCAGAGCGAACTGACCGACGGCTGAGGCAGCGAATCCGACGCCGCCTAACCATAACATACCCACCGCAAAGCCCTTGAGCGCGTACCGGCTTGCGGCGTCTTGCTCTGCCTGGGTCGTAAGACGCATCGTAGGTTATAATATGAGCAAAAAAAAAAAAAAAACGAAGAGAAAGAGAGGGGAGGGTATGGGGAAGAAAGACGAAACGGATCCCTTTCCTGCGTGTTTGCATTACATACATGCGAACTATTGTGTACTGTACACACGCTAAGATAATACACACGAAGCCATATACAGAAGATTGGCGTTATTTTATAGCACTGTAGTGTTTACGCATACGCATATGTGAACAGAAACAGAGTTTTTTTTTTCACGCGCATTGTATTTACCCAGGCTCGCTTTCCAGGCTTGCCAGTTCAAATAGAGTGCCCAACCACCACATATTCAATTTTGAGTGTTGATTACCGAATTTGGGACCATTGGCATCTCTCTTTTTTGGTTCTTGATATCCTGCGCCGACAATGGCCTCTACCGAATCGAACACTGGGAACGACTCATTTTATACCACAAGCAACCAGAAATTGAGTCAACTTTATAGCCACCTGCAAGACTTGAAGCATCGTGACGCGATCATTGACTCTTTATGGCACGAACACTGTCTCAAGGTCGATTACCGTATGTCGAGTTCAGTTGATGCCACGTTTTGTTCTGTACTCATGGATGACTCCAGAACGCATACTCTTTGAGAACCACAAACTGGAGCAGTTTGGAGAACAAGCCGAAGCCAGACACAGAGTAAGAAGGTCCTTTCACGAGTAATACGTATCAACATATCCCTTCCCTCCTCTTCCCTCCTTTCAGGATGCACTGGCCGCGCTCGCCCACGAGAAAGATGACCTGGAGGGCGCACTACGGCAAACGCGAAATAATAACGCCGAGCTGCTCACCAAGGTGGAAAAGCTCAAGAAAGAGATACGTGCTCTAAGACAGTCCGACAAACATCTCCAGAGCAAGATTCAGGAACTTGACAGCCAGGTATATATCCCTTTCAAGTCAATAAGAATGAAATACACTGACAGCATCCTATAGGACAACATTGTCGAGCAGCTCAAGCAACTCTGCGAGGAACAAGATGTAAACCATCAACTATATAGCTATACGTGCAGCGATAATGGACTTATACTTACTCCTTCACGCAGAAAGTACTCGCTTCCTTCCGCAGTCAACAAGCTCGAGTCCAGAACCGTTGCGATACACTGGAAACAGCCCAACACGACTTGCAGGTATGGCTAGCCGACTGATCAGGAGATATGACTTACGCGAAAGGCTCTCAAAAAAAAAAAAAAAAAAGCGCAAGATGGGTCAAAAAGACAAGGAAATTCGTGATTTAAAGGACCTGCTTGGTCAAAAGGAGTTGCGGATCCAAGAGCTGAAGGACAGCCTACGGTCAACACGACGCAAGCAGACGCGTGCGATGGCGAAATACGAGAGTTACTCTGACGACGATCCGAATTACTTTCATAGCGATGAAGTCAATAGCGACGATGACGAATTAGAAGCCATATCGGCCGAAGCCATGCGGAAAGCACCTTCTAGGCGGCCCACGCGACAGACAAGACAGACACGTCGTGCTTCCAAAGAGGAGCCCGCCACAAAAACGGCCACCACGACGGACGATCTGCCTGCGACAGTGACTAAAGGAAAAACGCGTGGTCGGCCAAGAAGGAAGACGGCTGGCGACAACGAGACGAAAGTCAAAGCAGCGAACGCAGCCACAGACGATACTACTGATACCACAACCCGCGGTAGAAAGAGCAAAGGCAAGGAGCGCGCATTTGCCATGCCAGTCCCTACGATACCTTCACCTCCGACCGCAGAACCCGAACAAGCACAAGAGGAAACCATACCCGAAGCCTTCCACGATGCGCCTCACGAGAGCGATGAACCCAACCAACAAGAAGAAGCGGGTGAAGTAGTAGCAGCAGATGCGCTGGGACAAGAGCAAGTGAGCGAAGCGCAGCCAGAAGAAGATTTGACGGGGGCGGATCGATCGCCTATCCTTGGCGACTCAATGGACGATTTTCAACCGCCTGTCCCTGTGCGTAAGCCGCCCACGTCTTCACCAGAACCTGTGCCCGATCCCGCACCCGCACCCGCACCCGAAGCCGAAGCCGAAGCTGAGCCTGAAGCACTACCCGCAAAGCCCACAAGACGGCGTCGCACGTTACGCGATCGGAAGCGTGCCCTGCCCGACCCCGAGTTCGATATGAGTCCATTATCCAAAGTAAATAAAACGGTCAAAGACGGTTAATAATGTGAATGGAGCAACGCTTTTTTTTTCGCAAGGCATGATGACCCCTGTAAACGCTTGGATGGAGCGTCGAAATGCCTGGGGCCATTGATGTGCGTGTGTACGCATGGATATATATTACTTGGCCACTTGGCGTCGACACGATATCTCCCTCTTGTGTTTCGCACCGATTGTTGTTTTAGGTGCACTGAGTCTGTGGACTGCACAGTTTATGTTTTCTGAAAGAGCGTCACCTGCTATCTCACTCAACATAAGCGGACAATTCTATATGTATATTTCTGTGAACTTTACACCTGTTAACCTAGTGTTAACACGAGACCACAGGTCTGCTGAAACACATGTTCCATACTGCGCCGTAAATAGGTATGCGTTGACGTATCACTTAGTTTACTGTCCTGATGTATGAGACACCCCCTTATTGATCCAGACATCAAGTACAAAGTTCAGACGAAACGGAAACTTTTACATTATTATACAATTGCATATTCGTGAGTGAGCATCTGTACATCCTTAGATGTCTTAGGGCATAGCAAGACGGGCAACGCGGCGAGCGCGGACGCCCTCACGGAGGGTATCCAGAACAGCGACGGTATCTTCGAACGAGATGCAAGCATCCGTGATCGATTGGCCATAAGCAAGTCGGCTACTATCAGTGGATATATCCTGGCGGCCTGCGTACATCAATTTGTGATAGGTGGGTTGAGAAAGGGAAGCTTTACAAGCGGGTGGATGGTGTGCGTTTACCTTCTACCAAGTGGGACTCAATCATGACGCCCATAATGGCATCACCTGTTTCAGCCGGTTTGGACAGTTGGTCCGCCTTTCGTTGTTGCACGCATTAGAAATCGACAAATATATCACGCAAAAGTGGTTCAACTCACAATCGACTTTGCGACAAGCGGCTGGCGGCGGTGGTCTTTGCTGCTGTTCCCATGGCTACAATCGATCATGACACGCGGGCCTAATTTAGCTTTGGCCAAGGCTCGGGCGGTCTCCTGCACGGCCTCGGGTGCATAATTAGGACCGGTGGCGCCTCCACGCAAGATCACGTGACATGCGTCGTTACCCTCGGTCTGAACAATGGCGGAAAGGCCCTGCTTAGTGACGGATAAAAAGTGGTGGCCGTGGCTAGCACTGAGGATGGCATCCATAGCGACTTGAATGCCGCCATCGGTGCCGTTCTTGAACCCGACAGGGCATGACAGGCCGGAGGCGAGCTCGCGATGGACCTGCGACTCTGTGGTGCGAGCGCCAATAGCGCCCCAGGAAACCAGATCACCCGTATACTGAGGTGATATGGTATCGAGGAACTCGCAGCCGACGGGGAGCCCCATCTCGTTCAGGTCAAGCAGAAGCTGGCGAGCGATGCGGAGACCCTTGTTGATGGCGTACCTAAAAGAGGTGGGTGTTACACGAGTGAAACTGGATGCGGGGAGAGCTGCCTACGAGTTATTCAGGAACGGGTCATTGATGAGGCCTTTCCATCCCACGGTGGTGCGTGGCTTTTCAAAGTAGACGCGCATAATGATCAAGAGGTCATCCTTGGCTTGCTCTCGGTATGCCAGAAGACGGGTTGCTACGGGACCAGATGCATATCAGTAACTATATTTCTTCTTTCGTTTGAGCTCTTTTCTTTCTACTGTACCATATTCCTTGGCTGCTTCCGGGTCATGGATAGAGCAGGGGCCGACGATGACGAGTAAGCGGTCGTCCCTGGCGTGAATTACATTCTCAGCCGCCTGTCGCCCCTCGAGGATGGTCTGTGCGGCTTTCAAAGAAAGAGGAATGTCCTCCATGAGGATCTGGGGTGGAATGAGCGGCTTGATGTTCTTGATTCGCTTGTCGTCAAGCTCATTGAGTGCTATGAAAAGTGAGTTGGCTCTGGTTATCAGACTGTTTTCGTGCGAATACCTTCTGTGTAGATGGTGCGTGAAGTCATAGTGTGAAAAAGTGACAAATAGATCGATTTCTTTTTTTTGCACGCCTCTTTCACTTCCATCTCTCTCGTTTATTTAAAAAAGGCAAATGCCGTTTTCGTACCACAGCCATTCTGGGCAATACTGCCACCACGGGTATGGCCTGCTGGAAGACGTGGTGAAAGAAGCGGTGCGCAAGGGCTTCAAGGCCTATGGCCTGAGCGAGCATATGCCGCGTTATACCCCCACCGAACTCTACCCCGAAGAACTCGAAGCCAACTGCGACTGCAACGGTCTGGCCGAGCAGTACGGCCATTTCCTCAGACACGCCCGTCAACTCCAAGTCCAGTACCACGACCAGATCGCCTTGTTGATTGGCACTGAAATCGAGTTTATTCACCCCGGCTATGCAGACCATGTGGCGCAATTGCGCAACCAGGTCGACTACGTCGTCGGATCCCTCCATCACGTCGGCACCACTCCCATTGACTTTAGCAAGGAACTCTACGAGAAAGCCTTGGAAACCCACGGTAGCTATGTCAACCTGTTTTCGGCCTACTTTGACGAGCAGTGGGCCAT
Source organism: Syncephalastrum monosporum B8922 (assembly GCA_000697355.1). Classification (NCBI taxonomy): domain Eukaryota; kingdom Fungi; phylum Mucoromycota; class Mucoromycetes; order Mucorales; family Syncephalastraceae; genus Syncephalastrum; species Syncephalastrum monosporum. The sequence continues at coordinate 78,189 of JNEN01001247.1, forward strand.
GCTCCAAAGCGTCAAGCCCGAGGTCGTGGGTCACTTTGATTTGGTGCGCATCTTTGCCAAAGACCAGGCGGCCCTGCAGGACCAGCGTGTGTGGAGCAAGATTGAGCGCAACGTGGATTTCGTCGTCGAATACGGCGGCCTGTTTGAGATCAATTCGCGTGCGTGGAAGAAGGGTCTCGAGGACGCGTATCCTCACAGCGACATTATCAAGGTAAGAGATGACACGATTCACTGGCAGATGTAGGCTAAGAACGGAATGACTCATGGCCTTCCTTCTTTCTTCTGACTCTTCAGCTTATTCAACGCAAGGGTGGCCGGTTCACCCTGTCCGACGACTGCCATGGCCCTAACGATGTCGGTCTATTTTACGACCAATTGCGCGCCTACCTCGAACGCTGCGATATCCACACCATCCATTACCTGGCACGCGACACCACCGGTCGTGTGTCTGTAGAAGCCCTGACCGACGTCTGTCGAGATCCCTTCTGGGACGGGATCCAGGCGTGGTGATCATATTTTTAGACTATTTTAATATAAGAGAAGATGGAGAGAGGGAAGAGAGAGAAAGGGCAGGAAAAAAAAAAAAGCATAGTACAATTATATAGATCAAACAAATTTACATTGGATCGCGTGGTAAAGGCGTGGGGATCGTTTGGCTGCTGGTACGTCGTCGCTTGGTGGGACTGCGTTCGCGCCGTTCCTGGCCGTCATCTTCCTCGTCTGCGGAGGATTCGCCCTCGTTCCCACTGCTAAGCAGTTGCTGGACAAACATCTGGCGGCCTTTGGCGGTCGACCGGGCGGCGGTGGAAGAAAGCAGCTCGCCTTGAAGCCCAAGATTCTCCTTGCCAATCAGCGAGGAGTGCACGTGCTCAATTGATTTGAAGTATTTCACCGTCTACGAATCCAGATGTGAGATCGATGGTCTTTGAGTCAGTGCTGATCTCGTTTCTTCGTTCTCTCTTTTTTTGTTTTTCCTCATACCTTGACGTGCAACTCAAGCGTGGCATCTTCATCACACACAATGAGACCCTTGGGGTGCATTTGGATGGCAGACACGGTGCACATGTGGTTCACGCCCTCCTCGACGCATTTGGCCAGGGCAATACTAAGTTCTCTTTGTGTGAGCAATAAACAAGGAAGAGCAACGAAAAGAGCCTATGCCTTTCTACCTCTTGTGTGCGCCTGTGATGATGATGCAGACCTCTCTGGCATCCATGATGGTGCTATCTCAAAATGGTTCAGCCATTTCAAAGGCAAACCAGAACATGCATGGGCTATACTTACGCGACACCGACGGTGAGAGCCAGTTTGGGTACTTTGGTGATATCGCCATCGAAGAAACGGGCGTTGGCAATGATGGTCTCGTAGGCGAGGGTCTTGACACGAGTGCGAGAGGTCAGAGAGGAGCCAGGTTCGTTAAAGGCGATGTGACCATCGGGGCCAATACCGCCCAAGAAGAGCTCGATACCGCCGTGTGCAGCAATCGAAGCTTCATAACGTCGGCACTCTGCATCCAAATCAGGGGCATTGCCGTCCAACACATGCACGTTCTCGGGCAAGATATCAATGTGTGAAAAGAGATGGGTCCACATAAACGAGTAGTACGACTCGCGATGGTGTCTATCACCCGTCGATGGTATTGTTCGTTTATTAGTATACCATGAATGGAGTTAGTGTAAACACGCGTCTATAACTTTACCGTGGGATGCCAACGTATTCATCCATGTTGAACGTGACAACATGTTTAAATGAGAGCTCGCCCGAACGACAAAAGTCGACTAGGCGATGGTAACAGCCAATGGGTGACGAGCCGGTGGGAAGACCCAGTACAAAGGGTCTTTCTTTGGACGGTTGAAATTGCTTGATGCGTTCCTTTATGTAGTACGCTAAAGAAAAAGACAGCAATGGAATGTTATTCAATGAAGGAGATACGCTTGCTGTATATACCAATCCATTGCGACACTTCCTCGTAGTCTTGCCGTACGACAAGTCTCATTTCTCTGTAGAAAAGCACGGAAACCCCACACAGGAAACTTAAAATCAGGCCAGCTCTCGCTCTCTTTCTCTTGTTCACTCAGACCACCGCAATCTCCTTGTGTCACTGCAGCATAAATTTTTACTTTTACTCTCTTATTAAAAAATGCTGAAGACGTTTCTGTATACGGTATATATACCTGCATACACGTAGAGAAAAGCCTTGCAACATGATTTCCATGAATGTTCCTTTCGGCAACTGGGTACGATGCCCCCGGCAAAAGGATCTGGGGGCCTTACGCCAAGCTAACCTTCGACGTGGACAGGAGAGACCTGAAGAACAAGTGCAAGCTGTGATGACCCGCAGCTGCACGCGAAGGGGCTTATCTGCAAAAGACACAGTTTAGAGGGCTACAAATGACCGCAGCAAAGCGATCGCGAAGCTGGCTGTCTTATGGAATCATATCATACACCGGCGGCTGCGGGCGCGTTAGTTAGATGAGGTGGCGGCCTGCCGCCTTGCGCAAGCAATGACGAACCCTGCTCTGCCGTAGGTATGTCAAAGCGCACTTCAGTCGAACGACCAACTGACTTCAGAATGAATCTCGATGGGCTAGTTTGTGTGTAGAATAATTAAAAACAAAGATACAATAAAAGCAAAAAAAAAAAGAGGAAAAACGAGGGAGTGGGTTATCTGAAAAGGGGGGATGTGGTGTCTGTGCTTTGTGTCTGTGTCTGTTCTGTGTGCGTGTGTATATATGTATAGATGTGCGTGATACTACGGAAAGAAGAGAGAGACACACACACACAGAGCGTGCCCTCTGTGTATATGTATAGGTCGAGCGACCGAGAGAGTGTGTGTTATAGAACATGGAATGATATAGATACCTGGCTACGTAATTGGTCTATGCAGACGGGGTAGGGGCATCCTTCATCTCCTCAAAGGTGTCTGTTTCGTCATTGTATTTCCAGATCTTCAGTTCGCTGCCATAAGGCTTTGGCCGAATCTCAAACACGGTATGAATAGGGACATCCATGTGGGGCATATCGATACGGGACCAATCGAGGAGATAACCGAGAAGGATGCGCATCACGACACGGTGGGTAATAATCAGACAGCTTTGGGACATACGTTCGAGCTCGATAATCATGGACTGCATCCGGTGAATCACGTCCACGTAGGACTCGCCACCGATACCCGGGTACCGGTAGTAAAGCTTGTTCTTGTTGCGCGCGGAAAACTCGCGCGGATATTTCTTTTTGATCTGTTCGTAAGTCATGCCCTCGCACGTCTACATATAACAAAAGTAACGAGAATAAGTATGCCATGTTCACCCCCTTTTTTTTTTCGCTATATATAACTTACGGCAGCATTGATCTCGTTCAGGAAGCGGATATGCTTAATATCGTACTCGTCCGGGTCAAAATGCTGGACGGTTTCCATGGTGCGCTTGAGCATGCTTGTCCAGACTGTGAACTGTGATTTGGTCGTTTTGGCGTGTGCGATCTCCTGCGGTGTCTTGGTGCCATTCCGAACTTTGGTAACATCGCCCGAGGTCTCCAGCGGCTCGAGGCCGTACGATTGCCACTCTTCTTCCTGCTCGCGTTTGCGCTCGACCAAATCCAGGGCAAACTTGACCCGCTGCTCCCTGATGAACCTTGCCAGAGCTCTGGAGAACTTGCGGCCTTTGGGTGAGAGCTATGCATCGAATACAAGCATGAGTCATACAACTATATACCCAGAACAACAAAACCGTACCGGGGCATCACCACCAATCCTGCCTGTGAGATTATCCATGCTCTCGCCATGACGCGTCAAAAAAATCTGACGCTCTTCGAGGTTGAAGTTCATGAGATAAAAGACGCACTGGCCCGAGAGGTATCCGGAAATATTGTTGGCAATGACCTTTTTGCCGACGTTGATGAGCTTGCAGTACTGAATATCATGTTCCTCCTCCCACTCGCCGACGGGCTCGTAGGCGCGTTCATAATTCGCCACACGCGATCTAAAATCGGCGAGGGCCTCGGCTGGGTCCTTATTTTGGTAATCGGGGCCGAGGAGCTTGAGCCGAAAGTTGCGTTCCAGCACATTCTTATCTGTGCAGACCGACTCGAGCAAGAGGACCTTGACTTGTGGTTCGAGCTGGAGGCGGTCCAACAGAAGCTTTCGGCGGTCGATGGTGGAGTTAGTCGCATCGTGGATGGCAACGCGGCCGTCGTGGCGTAGCCAGTCAAGGAGTTGTTCAAGCACGTCCAGCGCGAGGCTGTCCCGGATCTTTTTCATGTCCTTGTTGTCCGGATCAAAGAACTTGGCAGACTGGTCCTGCTTTTGCGAAGTCTCGTTGATACGGCGCAGGTTACCGACGTTGAACACCTTGGTCTCGTACTGCAGCCAATTCAAGTAGCGTCGCAGCTTCTTGACAATATAGCTTTTACCGCGTGCAGGTAACCCAACTAGTGCAATGTTGTAGCTTTTCAAAAGCTCACCACCTTTATGACTTACCCATAATAATGACGAGTTTACTATCCGGCTGCTTCTCATTGCGCAATTCTATGGAAATGGACCAACAGGAAGAGTCAAAACGAGGAATCACGAGAGGTATGCGACCTACTTGGAGTGCGGACGCTGTGGACGGCCCCGGGAACGTCGAAGCCGAGAGCATGGCGTGTCATGTAAGACGTGTCGTCGTCGTCTTCGGTGATATCAGGCGAGAGCTGGAGCCAGCGCTGAGAGTCGGTCTCGTCTGCAATGGTGCGTGCAGTGGGGCCGGTGGATGAGCTCGGGGAGGGACACGGCGAGGAAGGATTATTAGCCGAAGACGCCCCGCTGCTCGGTGGGGAACCAGCCGTGTTCGGAGGAGAAGAAGAGTGCGTCTCCTGCTCTATCTCCTCGTCGGTCTTTAGGACGGGCAACGTCTTGCGTCGACGATAGTAGTCCATACTGATATTCAGAAGGGGACAGGCAATTCAATGCAACCAAGTGATAAGGGAGAAAAAGTTGGGTGCCAAAACCGACCGCATGAAGCAGAACCCGTCGAGGGTTTCTCCCGCATCCGTGACTGTGGGTGCAGGCGGTGTTACCCAATAGGTCCTATAAAGTAAGATGTATGCAAGGGATACGTCCCCAGCCTTCGTCTTCCTTTCCTACTTTCTTCATTCCTCCCTCTCCTTGGTCATTCGAAGCGAAACTGGATGTTTGTTTATTATATCATAGATGAATAGGTTGGCTCTTCCTGTGTTTCGATGCATCTCCTTTTGAAATGGATGGAAAAAATGTAAAATCTTTTGACTTTTTTTTCCTTCAATATTACCGACAATGTGGTACACCTGACAGGTTGCGGAGCTCCTTTGTAGGTGCTTTGACTTTACGAAAGCAGAACGATGTCATTCACAAAGCTATGACGCACATATACGAGCGGCGACAGATCCTATCATTTAAGGACCGCTACCCATGTGTGTGTTCCAACGGCATGGACACCGATAGCTTTGTATGTAGCTGTCTGAGTACAATGGACTCTTTCGTTTCAAGCTGTCTTTTCCTTTTACATTCTCTATATTTGGGTTGGTAGATTTACCTTGATAGGGTGACCATTGCATCAGGGTGTGTTACCGCCATTCCTGGTTTATACTGCATTATTGTTCAATGTACCTGCAAAGTTTTCATGCTTCTTGGCCATGTGCAACCTGTATCTTTCTTTTTTTTCTTGCGCCTCTCCTTGGACTCTGAGAGGATTGGCTTAGCCTTTCTCACAAGGAGACTTTTCTCTCGTCGTAATTTTGAGCCGAGACCATACTTCTGTTGAGACCCTTCTTTCACCACACCTGCGTTTTCTGGAGCAGTGCACAGTGCTCAATTGGGGATTTTGCATATGTACTCCGATAATGGTTTTCCCTGAAAGAGCAAAAAGCCGAGGACACGACTAGCTGGTCGTAAAGGTGTATGATGATGAAAGAAGCGTTCACTGAAATAAAGCACATTGGGATGCTAACGGTAATTATGGCTACGGCAAACATGACGTATCGCTGAAACTTTTTTTAAGCCTTTTGCAGCTATCGCCTGTCGTTACGACCTTGACATGCGAAGCATGATTTTTCCTATAATTATCTTAATTCTCTACCCGAGGTAGCCTACCTGAGGCAGCCTAAGGCTATTTCAATTTAAAGCGTTGCATCATACAACTCACTGGCTCAACATGTAATCCTCGTAAGATGACGCCCAGGCATCACGGTGGTAGCATGAATGCTTACTTCGCTTCGCATATAAGCGATTAGAAACCCCGTAAAAGTAGCACTACTTTTTCGGAACATTGCCGTTTGATTCAACACCAGCGAAAGAGGTTAAGCAATCAAGGTATGTACTTGCAGAACAACGAGGAGCGAGCCCAGTTAATACAGAACGCACATACAGTATTAGATCTACTTTATATTGTTCTGACAAGGTAGTAGCGTTATACGGCTTCCAAGACGGGAGAAATATCCTATTCGTCAGGGATTATTTTATACATAGATTTTCTACGTATCTTCAGAAACTCACGTAGCGGGATCTCTTGTCTGATATAAAGTTTGCTTTACTTCCAATTTTTTGCTCATCATGGCGACTTTCACAGCAATAGGTCCTGTGCGAATTACAAATGCTGTCGATAATAAATACAAACCATGTAGACAAAAAGAAGCATTTATCGAACGAGCGTTACTTTTTAAATTTAAACCCAACGCTGGTGCCAGCTGGATCGACACTCAAGGTCGTACAAAGAAAAAGGCGCGGGCGCGGGCGGTGGCGGCACAAAGAATCAGGAAACAGGTTCAACTCGACTCGCCTCTCAAATTATCCTTCCACACTTCGCTCCTCACGTTCCTCTAGTATAGTTTATGGTTGTCTCGTTACTAACTGGGGAAAGCAGCGAGGATAAATTCCAGGAGCGCCATTTTGAGCTGGATAACGAGACGATATACATGCAGAAAGAAAGCAAAGAAAAAGTGACGCGCCGTATCTTTCGAATTACCATCGATTTCTTTTTCTATCGGTGGTTTGCTGGCTTCAACAGAAGGCGGCTTTTATTGACAGGTATTTCTGCTTTGATGTCAATAGCCAGCAAAAAAACAAAAGCCCACGTGCCATAATAAATCTGCTAGCCACCTTGAGCGCCAACCTTTTAAACAAAGGTACGGGAGGCGAAGAGCGCGCGGTCGCGCAGCTTGAAGACGAGCGCCCGTGCCCACGAGTCCGCACGTACACAAAAAAAAAAAAAAAAAAAAAAAAAAAAAAAAAAAAAAAAAAGGTCAGCTCCGCACTGCGTTTGCATCACTTTTTTTTTTTTCTTCTCGCTCACTTTATCACTTTATTGTTCTTGAGGTTCGATACGGAAGCTATCCTATTTGTGTAGTTCGGGAAATGTTTCTCATTGCTTCATTACAAACGGGATAATCTACCATGCCAAGTCCGACCTTCATAGCCAGTAATGGACCCTGGCAACCCTTTGGAATTTGGAAAGAGATCGCCCGACTTCATAATACAGACTCTGGTTGGATCATAAAAGCCGCATTTGGAATAGTGAAACCGGGTATTCAAAAAGGTTTGATGCCCAGCATTTCACGCGCAATCCCGACCAAGCAGAGAAAAGCATTTGGCTTAGTTTCACAAGATCTGTCTTGTGTGGTCTGTTTTTGTGTGGTCTGAATTTGAGAGGTGCTTATCCGAACAATGATGATGTTATAATCTGAAAAAAAAAACGTCTTGAAAAGAAACTTGAGCAAGTGTTTCGCAGGAAAAACTTCCCTCCTGCTTCTTGACCTATGATATCAGGTCTTTGATAGACATCTGTGATACCATTATTTTTTTTTGATAATAGTGATACTATGTGCATACTTCCCGCATGATATGCATCGCTGACAAAAGAATAAAAAAAAATTTTTTTTGACTGTTAAACAGGCCGCGATGGAAAGAACGGATCTTTCGTCTGTGCCTGAGTAGGAAGTAAAGAGCTGGCTAGACGGGTGTGAATTTTCTATTTCTGCTGACGCACAGAACTGGCGATGCAGAAAAAAAATCCAAAGAAGAAAAAATAGAGTCAGAAAGAAGGAACAATTGGTCGATCTCTGCTTCGTTGGGTTTTGTTCCTGGCCACAGAGAATAACCGAAACAGAAAAAAAATGTCTCGAGTGGCAAAAAGAAAGCACACCAAATGTTCTCACCCCTTCGCTTTGCTCAGAGGGCGTATGCCGTTTAAGCACCAAGCCAAGCCTGTAGGCACATGAGGTCGGATTCCCTATAGAGTGGGCAATGTCTCTCGAGAAAGGAAGCTAAATCAAGGGGCCTAGCGCTGCGAGGCGGGGACCCCGCCACCGGCGGGATAAGGGGGTAGATGCGTACTATACGCAGGTGATTGGAAAGCAGTACAATACGCATATACAGCGGAACTACACTGCCCAAAAGGTCCCCCCAACCTTAAGGCCCTATTTTTTTTTGGTGTGATATGTCTATCCATACTGGGATCCATACGCATACTCGCATTATGCTGATGGCTTTTCGCTTGTATCATTCACGGCTCGATCCGATCCGTGCGAACATATTTTCTCCTTTTTTGCACACCCATTGACCGGCGATAGTTAAACAGAATATGGAAATGAAAGGTCTGGATTTGGCCAATCAACATTGATCCCGCCTGTTACCGTTTGGAAAAAGTCTGACATCAGCGATGGTTTCACAAAGCCTGATTTGGTAAAATCCCTGGCAACGGCTGAAATTCTAAAGTGAAACCAAAACTGCAGCGAAAAAATCAGCAAGGAAAAAAAAATTGGACATATATAAAAGACACGGTGTGGGGAGACCCCACTTCCAGTTTCTGTTTCTCTCAACTCACACTTTCTACCATGGGATTCAAGCTGAAGGGAAACTTGCTTTTCCGCGCCTCCACCATGATGGCTGGTGTCGGTTTCTTGCTTTTCGGTTATGATCAGGTACATTTGTAAAGCTATAATATTTCCTGAACAAGTGAATATTAATGTATCAATCCAGGGTGTCATGTCTGGTGTCGTCGCCGATGGCACTTTCAAAGAGGAAATGGGTTTCCCAGACTCTGCTCTGATGGGTGCTATTGTTGCCCTCTACGAAATCGGCTGTATGTTTGGCGCTCTGTCGACTGGTCGTCTTGGTGATATCCTCGGTCGTCGTAAGATGATCCGTCTTGGTTGTACTATTCTCGTTATCGGTGCCATCCTCCAGACCGCTTCCGTCCACGTTGGTATGATGATTGCCGCCCGTATCATTACCGGTGTCGGCAACGGTATGAATACTGCTACTATTCCCGTCTACCAGGCCGAGTTGTCGCCCCCGAAGTCGCGTGGCTCTCACGTCGCCTTCGAGGCTTCGCTGCTCGCCCTCGGTGTCGCCATCGCCTACTGGCTCGAGTTCGGTCTGTACTTCGTCCATGGCGAATTCTCTTGGCGTTTCCCTCTGGCCTTCCAGATGGTCTTTGCCTTCATCCTGTTTGGTGGTACTTACTTCCTGCCCGAGACTCCCCGTTGGCTCCAGGCCCACGACAAGGTCGACGAATGTAAAGAAGTTCTCGCCCGTCTCTGGACTGACGAAGACATTACCCACCCCCGCTGCATTGCCGAGTGGGAGGAAATTCGCGATGGTATCGAGCTCGAGCGCCGCGAAGGCATCACTTCCTACAAGGAGCTGTTCTCGAAGGGCCGTCTTAACAACCGCTACCGTGTGCTCCTCGGTATGGGTGGTCAGATCATGCAGCAGTTTGGTGGTATCAACGTCATCTCGTACTATCTTACGGACATTTTCCTGCAAGCCGGTATGACTCACTCCATGGCCATGTTGATGGCTGGTGTCGACTCCATCTTCTACTTTGCTGGTGCTCTTACGCCCATCTGGACTGTTGATCGTTTCGGCCGTCGTTTCCTCATGTATGCTGGTTTGATCGGTCAAGCCATCACCCTTCTCATCGTTGGTGGTGCCCAGTACTGTGTCGAGCAGGGTGACTCCCGCGCTTCGCCCGCTGTCATTGTCTTCGTCATTGCCTACAACTTCATCTTCGGTGCCGCCTGGTTGGGTCTTGCATGGCTCTACCCCTCCGAGATTTTCCCCACCGCTCTGCGTGCCAAGGGTAACTCGATGTCGACTGGTGCCAACTGGCTTGGTAACTTTGTCGTTGCCGAGATTGCTCCTGTTCTTTTCCAATACGCCAAGTACTGGACCTTCCTTATGTTCGGTATCCTTAACGTCATCTTCTTGGTTCCCATCTACCTGTGGTACCCCGAGACCAACGGCAAGTCCCTCGAGGAGATCGAAGTCCTGTTCGCCACCGAGGACCTGCAGGCCGACTCCAAGTCGATCGCCTCCGCCATCGGCTCTGTTTCCGCCTACGACAAGGAGCACGGCGATGCCGAGTCCCAGCGTCCCCACAGCGTTGCCAGCCGCCCTGGCTCCAAGCGCTTCCCCTCCAACATGTCGGTGCCTACCCGTGAGCAGCCCAACCCTAACTCCTCCGCTGGCCAGATCAAGCAGGACTACGATGAGAAGTCCGCTGGCCCCAACTACAAGTAAACATATTACCGCCACTTTATCAAGAGCACTACTTCCTTCCGTATACATATATTTATTTCCCGTCTACACCTTCAATCCGTCTCTTTCTACTCCACTAGTGCATTATCTTCTTTCCTTGGGCTGTGCCCACTTATATCTGTATTCTAATAACATAGAAGTTCTTGGCTTCATCAGAAAATTAGATTTCTTGTTTGTTTCGCCCTTCAACAATAGATTGCTTACCCGATACGTGGGTTTCACAAGCATGTAATGTCACGGGTGTGTTCGGCCTCGTAAATCACTGTGTAGCACCTTGTGCTATATGGAAAAGCTCCATTGACAAGGCCCACGCCTGGTTTCACAAGACGGTAGAAAAATGGTAAAGCGCGGAACTTTCTTCGTTTTGACTTTCATGTGTCAAATGAGATGAAACCTCACCAACGATGCTTCACACAGAAAATGATTGAACCTTAAGTCAACATGTGTGTGTCGAGAAGCTTGTTCCTCTGCCTTTATTTTTAGTTGTCATCTCATGTAGGACGTGGTAAAAAAATAAAGTGGGAAAAAGGCCTATTCATATGCCTACGTATCTTACTCGGAGAAAATAAATGCTGCGATGGCGCAGTGGTGTAGCCTCATAACCGGTTTACAAGTGATACGCATCGATAAAGCGTGTCCTGCCGCTGTGTGTGTGTGCGTGTGCATCAATGCATGTGTATGCGTGTGAAATGCAATGGGTAGATCAGAAATGCAGTGAAGGATACCACAAGTAACATGCGCCGCCGTGCTCTTCCCCCCTTCAACCCCCCCCCCCGGTTCGATCGTGTTATGATGCCACAAAGTACGTTTTAAGGCATTTATCATAATAGAGAGTGGCTAAGGTATGTAACTACTTTTTTATAATACATTGAACATTGCCTTACGAGATGCAGAGTTCCATCCTGTTTGTGCGTGATGTATGCACGCGCCTCCCTTTGTCCCGTTCTTGCACGATAACGATGGCATATTCGCTGCAATAATGGGGCTGAAGTCATGTTACTTACACCACGAGATGGCTATAGATCGCCTAGCCTATGTGTAAACTTTGTAATCATAACAGAGATGATCTATCCTGTTTGTCCTTTCTTCTCATTCTATCGTCAGCCCGTTCGCATCTGTCCGGCCGTTACATTCGCCCTGACCCTTTTCTCGGGATGGTCTGGGTGTGTATCTGGACTGACCAGTTATTTTTTTTTATTATATTCTCCCTCGCAAAGGCATGGATTGGCTGGGCTTGTGCGCGCGACTTGAATGGGCTTATTCGGTAGGATTTGCAGCTTTACCTGGTATGGACATGTTCCCTTCGATTTTGGGATATTCGGGGAGCAAACCGAATAAAAGTCAGACAGCGGATAAAAAAAATTCACTTGCTCATCCCGCGTCCCAGCACACCAATGTAAGAATCATTTCGCACCCTGTTCCTTGGCCTCGTTCTGAGAGTAGAAAAATCAATGGCGCCTAGCGGCACGATGAATGGATGTCTCACTCTTGTGCATGTATCACCTTACCCTACCATCATTGTTTGCGATAAAGCTGTCTATTACAAGGAATACAATGCGTACTCGGCTGTTAAGGTTATGCTTGCTAATATAATATGTCTGATTCTTCATGTGGGGACCCCACCTCTGAACCCCGAATGACCTGACAAATACCGGGTGGGCAGACCTAACCCCCCACACAAATACATAATACGGAAACATCTATTCCCGTGTCTCTATCTTTGACCAACCCGATTTCTCCTACACACGTGCAGCCAAGGCGTCATCATATCATAATGTATGACATGGGTCGCGTAAGTTATACCCACGCGTATCTCTCCTAGGGCCTTTTTTTCGACGGTAATAAACTTTGCCCGAGTGGCGGTGCAATGTACGTTATGAAGTGCTATGGTGCATGTGTGTGAACTTTGTTCTTTTGGATGGGGGGAGGGCAAGTAAGATTTGTCAGACAAGCAGGGAGCAGCAAAAGGAGGAAACGTAGGGTGATATAATCGTATAGATATTTACATAATAGACTCGCTTCAAATGTACCTTGCTCTAAAAATGCAATGGACGTAAAGTGTATGTCATAGTACCCCTAAGCATGCACGCATGCAACAATGTACCGCATGCGGATTTGTATAGGCTATAGATAACAGATCTTCCAATCGGGTGGCTGTGAAGGAACCAACATTCTTTCCTCTAATCTCCCTCTGCAAATTTTCCTGTCTTGTGCTTTGGGCAGAAGACTTGCAAGAATAGTACAAGCTCGTGCCAACAGAATGAGAGCAAAATACTCGTCAAAAAAGACATACAAGGGTAACCCTCAGCCACGTCTTATTTGATGACGCGCTTTACCTGTATGGCGTATATATCCTCAGCATTTGATGAGACCGATAGCGTTAAAGGAGAGAACCCTGCATCTCTTTACATGGGTCAATCCAGATTGGCGTAGATAGGCATCATCATGGACGTCGACAGGCAGAAAAAAAATGCCGAAGACACGCGCTATACAAGCTGTTCGCTGAACCGTAGAAAATGGTTCCGTGGACGAATTCAACCTTGCTCGAACCAACAACGCTAGGGCAGCGACACTAAAAAATTTTTCGGGTCTTCTTGAAATGAAAAGATGAAAACACGAGGCCGGCAACCCCCCCCCCCCCAAAAAAAAATGTTGTTTAACCGCGCGGGCGTAGTCGGTTGACAATCTTGCAGAAGCGCACGTATACATTTTTGCGTGCATACATAAATGCCTGCATACATCTGCATGCTTTGATTATGCAGGGAGTCCTTTCACTCCGCCCAGTAAACGATGCTTGGGTATGCGCCGCCTTGTCCTGCACTAAATATCGAAGGGGTACTCGAGGGGCGTCCTTCATCGCGTTATCCGACAGCGAGCCTGGTAACTAAGCAGGCCTGCGATTTTCCGGTAGTTTTCGGGTATGTCTGTCGCGGTTTCCAACAATTTCTGGCAATATTACTCCCTTCTTGTTGATGGTGAGATAAAGCGTCTGCATGCTCGCCCTGAGCATGAGCCATGAGCAAGATACCAAATTGGATCGCTTATCACGAACTGGAGCGATGCACACCTAGGCACTGGAGGTAATCATTCACGGTAATTGGCCAGTGAATTAGTCAAGCCTTTTCCTGATGCGAAGCAGCGGTCATAGGCATTTCTTCCATGCCATTTACATCATGAAGGGAACAAGAAGCATGAGTGTGACTAAACAAGTCGATACGCGCGTTCCCACTAAAGGAGAAGACCAAGCAAGCGTTGGGAGTAGTTGGTTAAAGTGCTATAAGTATGGTATTGTCCTGATTTGGTGGCTGCCGTTTATATTATCTAGACCCAGGAAACAGCCTTTTGCTTCGTCCTGAATCCTAGCAGATGCTTTCCAAAACTTAGTTGTGATCATCAAATAATCAGTTAATGTAAGCATTTGAATATAGTTTCAGATACTTACAGATCATGGTGTTCGCCTAGAATCTGCGAAAAGAAACAAAGAAAAGCTGAAAGACAATATGCCTTAGGAGAAAAAGAGGGTAGGAAACACCTAATCATATATCACGCGACTAATATACTTAGTATAGAGACCGCGATATGAAGACATAATAAAGGCAAAAGATTTTCGGCGCTTCTAATATCATGTGATACACAGACTTTCAATCATAACGCAACATGGGCAGCACCGCATATGCTATGAAACTGAATAGTTTTCAGCGTGTCCCAGATCTGCCTGTCGTACTTCTTTAGGTTTATTATCTCGCAAAAGTCATCTGTCGATACTGTCACTCGCCGTTACATGCTCAGGAAGTCCCCGGCACCTCAACTCATATCCACCTGGAAGCGCCATGTTTGAACGATAACGAAAACAGTAAAGGGCACCTATGCTCTATTTGCAGAATGATACCAGATCGTATTTCCATGGCAAACTGTACGTCACTTGAGAACACGCCAGCTTATCCCAATTTTTGTCTTCCTACTTTCAAGGTTTCCGTGGTAGCGTGCCTTTTCATTTGCACAGATTTCCCGCAGCATCTCTGTCTCATGCGTACACAAATTCTTTTAACTGACACTTTATGTACCATCCGTGGTACCAACAAGGTGTGACCCCGTGTACGATGGTGAACTTGAGCGTATGTGATCCTGCCTAAATCAGTTGTTGGTGTCTATGAAGACTGAGCGTGTGTTTGGCCCGGAATGTAGGTGATGCGACAACCCAGTACGGAGAGAGAGGAGAGAGAGGACAACAGAGCGTGACAAGGAGGAAGAGAACCGGACAGGACGGGAAGCGAACAAGACACAACTGAAAGATCAAGACAGATAAGGCAAGAATTCTGCACAACACACACAAGGTTAATATAGAAGTAACTGTAGGACAAGGATTGAAAGAGCACTTACAAGAATGATCCTACACAAGCTGGTCAAAACTCAAGTACGTATAAACGTGTTGCTAGGTGCTGCGAACCTAAGATCGAGAAGAAGACCAGGAAGACGCCGAGGAAAGACAGGGACTAAGAGACATTAGACAAGGTATATAGAGTAAAAAGTAACAAGTAGAACGAGATAATCTGATGTCGTGTATTAATGAATTACGCTGGGTATTTGCACTATAGCAAGATAAAAGGCGAGGAAAGGGACAACAGAGAAGCGGGCTCAGTGCTGAGGGAGTATGGAGCATCACACTGGAAGAACAGGATGGCAGCAGAGGCAGCAGAGAGGAAGAATGTGCAAAGCACGCGAATGAGACAGTAACAGCAGAAAAGACAGAGGCAGAATATCCAGGCCACATGCGCTGTAGCTATGGTTTGCGCATGTCACCCTGCATACGTGCATGAAGACCTGTATGTCAAGATGTTGTCGACATTACCCTCCACTCCAGGCTCGAGCCCTATGAGAGCGGCAGGCTTGCGGGGGATACGCGGGGTGAAAAAGCAAATAGGTTCCCAGGCATTTTCGAAGGCGTCGTCGTACCCTTTCCACTTCACGATTCGTAGAATTTTTTGGAGCTGCGTATCGCCTTGTTGAAGCTCAACTAGCTTGTTCTGAAACACATCGTCTGTCGAGCGCGAGAACATGGCGCTAAAACTAACTTGGTACGGCCAGAACAGCTTGCTGATGGGTTGCTTTGCCTCCCGCCTTCCTTCTAGAGACACATCTGAACATCGGGTTAGCGCATCGACCTTGGGATTCTTGCTGCTTGGACGATAAGTGATGAGAATGTCGAAACCAGACAACCGAAGGGACCAACGAGCATGACGGTTTAGAATCTTCGAGGTCATGAACTACTCGAGGTTTTTGAGATTATTGCACACGGTGACAGTCTCATGTGCGTCCTGGAGATATTGCCGGTAGACAGAGAAGCAGTCGACGATGGCCAAAAGTTCCTTGTCATAGATATCGTAATTCACTTCCGGGGGACTGAGCTTACGGCTGTGAAGGCGATGGGATGAAGCTGGCCGTCGCCGCTCGATTGACTGAGCCAATGATGGTGCTGCCCGTTCTCTTCGTCTCCTTTAAGTGCTCTTTGTACTTTGGCAAGTACTCTTGTATGCCTTATTGACAACTATCTATAGAAAAACTAACTTGTGAACATGTCCTTTCACAATACAATATCAGTAGGTATCTTACCATATAATTTTGGAACTAAGGTGTACAACGCACGGTAACGGATCTTTTTGCCGTCAGGCCCTCCGCTTGCCTTCCTTTCTGCAGCGACTTGTGAGGGTTCAAGATTGCCTTTTGAACACCATTTGGCAGAGGACATTGAGCTTTCGGCATCAAATACGGCGGTGTATATTGGTAGTGCCGCTTGAACCTGTGTCATCGTGATAATTTTGAGCTTGCAGGCGTCGTTGCAGGGATCTTCTTGCAAGAAAACCTCGTTCAAGAAATCCTTCACCGTACCTGCTGACACTGGTATATAAGGTTATTTAAGTCTTTGCTACTTACTGATCATCGGCTTTGAATCTTCTTTCTCTGAGGTACAATGTTGATCTTGGATAGTATAGGTATGGTACCGGAACGAGTTATAGTATAGTTTGTATGTGAACATCAGCACAGGGTCAGTTGGGTCATCCCGATAACAAGGCTCTAGATCTCCAATCTCGTTCAGCCGCTTTTTAAGTCCTGATTATTATCTTCCGTGTACTTTCGCAGTGAAGCATTTGTTCCTTCGTATCTTCCGTTGTGTCAAAGCGAACGTGGGCAAAAGCAGGTGAAAGAAGTAGTTTTCCATTTTTTGTAACTGGTCCAACCGGTCCATGTGTGTGCATCAAGGTTACAATACATGGCGCCCGTGTGCATCACATTACTTTATCTTTGCGAGAGCCGCATGCATCAACCACCTTCAGCCACTCCGAAAGGAAATTAAGTTGCCACTGATGGAAAATATCGAAGATCCAAAAGGTTCCAATGGTGGTACCAGATTTATCGTCGAGCGAATCCATCTCCATGGCAAAATATGCCTGTAGTAAGGCAGCGAGGATGACGACATTCACCGTATTCGCTGTGTGACCTGGACCAGTTACACAAAAGTGGACCGGATGGTGGACCGGATGGTGGACCGGTATAAGTGTTGTCGGTATTTAAATGACGACCTTGTATACAGGTGCTAAGTAAGGTCGCGCTGCGTCGCTTGGTGCAGTAAGGTGGTAAAGGTAGTATGGGCCAAGACACATATAGGTCCGGAGGGCCGGAGTGTGAGTTGAGAAAATGTTGGGTAAGAAGAAAAAAAAGGGGAAAAGGTACAAAAGTAGAGGTTTTCTAGACTATTGTGTGTTGAAGTGTGAGCACCAGCAACGCTTATTGGGTGAGCTTCGCAAAGAAAGTAATAAGTGGGATAAAAAGAGGTGAATAAAGGTGGAAAATATGAGATTCTAAATGAGGTGTTTGGGAATGTTGTCATTGTCAGAATGGAGTTGTAAGAACTTGTGCTTTTCGTTGGTGTCTTGATTAATAGCCAGCGGCCTCTATAGCGTCAGAGAGATAAGAGAAGCGTCTTCAAAAGAAAATATATTGAGTTGTAATGATCTGTATGAGTTCTGTGGGTGTCTGTGTACATCTGTCTGTCTAAGGCTAAGAATTTAAGGGCCATTTATATGCTTTAACTGCTAAAAGATATGATATGTGGGAAAGAGAGTATACTCAGAGAAGGGCTTGAATGCTTGTATGGTAGGTGATGCCGTTTATGGTAACAGGGTCTTCACCTTACACCGCCCACCGCCCGGTGTAGGGTGTGTAACCTGACATCAAGAACCCTATAATTTTTTTCTTACTTTTGAACACACCTCTTTATTACTTTCTTCACCCCTTTCCTAGTTTCTTACCAACCTTCCTACTTTTCTACGTACCATCGTACTTTTTTACAGAACTATTCTACTTTTTTATCGGTCTTTTTACTCTTTCCAATTCTCTTTTCTCATTTCTTTATGTTTCCTTGACCCATACCGCAGTACCATACTTTTTGTCAATCAATTCAGTTTTTTGGCCCAATGAATAAATTCAGACTTCATTTCGGCTTTACTTTCAGACTATCTTTGCATACTTTCTGACACCTTGCAAGTCACCATCGAAAACACCAAGTTGCAACCTCGCCATTTCGACATTGCGAGACTTTTTTGACAAATTCTGAATGCTTTACTGCGGAGAGTACACGGAAGAGAACACTGCAAGACTCGAAAAGGGTCTGAACGAGATTGGAGATCTTGTAGCTTTGGTACGCGATGACCCGACTGACCTTGAGTTGGTGTTCAAATGCAAGCTATGCTGCAACCCGTTCCGGTACCATACCTATAGCATGCAGGATCGACATCGCACCTCAGAGAAAGAGGACTGAAAGCCGATGCTCAGTAAGCAGCAAAGATTCAAATGGTCACGATGACAGCTTTAACCTTATATACCAGTGTCAGCGGAAATGGCGAAGGATTTCTTGAACGAGGTTTTCTTGAAAGAAGATTCTTTCAACGACGCCTACAAGCTCGAGAACGTCACCATGACAGAAGTTCAAGCAGCAGTATCAATATTACACCACCGTATTTGATGCCAAAAGCTCAAATTTCATGTACCAAGTGGTGCTCAAAAGGCAATCTTGAACCCTCACAAGTCGCGGCAGAAAGGAAGGCAAGCAAAAGGGCCCGACGGCAAAAAGATCCGTTACCGTGCGCTGTACACCTTAGTTCCAAGATTATATGGTAAGATACCCACGGGTAATGTGAAAGGACATAGCCATTTATATTCAGTTATAATATGGATGATGTCGCTAAAGGGATACAAGAGTACTTGCCAAAGTACAAAGAGCACTTGAAGTAGATGAGGTGAACGGGCAGCACCATCATTGGTTATTGCCGTAACTCTAAGACCGTGGAAGATGAAGAGACTCGAGTGCGACTCTGACAGAGGATGGTCAACCGAACGCGCGCAAGGTCTTTAGTGGTCAAATCAGTGTCTCCTTATTTTGCTGTTGTAGATGACTTTTTCTACTAGAGATTGCCCGACCCAAAACACGTTTGACATGGATAATGCTAGAATGCGTAGCATAATGCAACTGTTCTTGCCACTATAGCAGATAATGTGGCCGAGTATGTCGAAGTGGGGAGAGCAAAGTATACTATACACGTGGGACCTGGCGATTTCATGAATACGCATCTGAGCATTTTTCGAATACTTTCTAGCATAGAGTAAAGATTTATTACACAGGAGGAGAAATAGTGAAGATAGAAGTATAATGACGATAGAAAGGAAGGGGTATGACATGATGTAGTTCAAACTTGGCTGTCAGCACCAAATTCACCTTCCAATCCAGGTTCAAGAAGAGCGGCATGACCCAAGATGATAATTGCAGCCGCACCTAAGAATGCCACGTCATGAATAAATGTTTGTTCCAACAACCGCCCCCTCCCCTGTGACCATATACACTGTGGATGAACATACCAATAATCCAAAAGATGGCACCCGTTGCGCCCGAGAAGAGGAGCAGGATCAGCGAAGCACCGGCATAGCCAGCATATAGTGAAGAAGGCGACACAGACATGCCGCCCAGGTTCAAAGGGCCATTCAGGCGCGAAATCACGTAAAAGCCACCAAAGATGAAGGCGATCGTGAAGAGTAGCCACCAGTTGGTAATGCTATGGACAGGCTTCAGTTAAAGGCCAGAGTAAATTGGAAAACACTTACACGGCATAAATGGAGAGACCAATGATGATGAGGAAGTAGTTGGCGCCAAAGTGCTGGAGATTATAGCTGCACAAAAGGAGAATATAGTAAGCTAAAAGAAGCTATATAAAGTAGCCTCTAACTTACTTCCAGCGTTTTGTAATCTCTGAGAATGAGGTAGTGAAGCGAATGCGATCCTTGTCGAGGAAGTCACCAAGGGGTCTCAGGTTGGACAGCTTCTCTTCACGGAACTTCTTGAGGAAACCAAGGCGAGAGCTGGCTTCTGACGCAACCGCACTGCCGATATGTTCCGCTGTTTCCTGGTTTAGAAGAGGTTGATAAGACGCCATTGAGATGAAAGGTATGTGTAGAAGAGAGAACAGAAAAGCGACGAATAGCCTAATTTTGCCACACGTCCCAAAATTATTATTGTTCTATCTGTCTTGGTATCTTGGCGCCAGGAACGGAGCTCCATCCGCCTTGGCGACTCTTTATTTGGTAATCACCATTCCACATACCTTGCCTTGCTGCTATACCCTTTGTGTAATATCACTGCTGTTGTTCCAGCCTGCTCCCGTCTTTCCTCTTGTGCCTAATCTCAACTCGATTGATAATCATTTCTGCTATACGCAGAAGACGGACGCCCTGAGACAGCATCTGCGACGTTCTTCTGCCATGTGGTAGCAAAAAGAAACATGGAAGCGCGGTGACTTTCCGCATATCTTTGCCTATCGCCATTGGCGAGAAGGTATCAGTATATATATATATATATATATAATTCAAGACTACTGAACTATCAAGAAGAACCATAGCCATACGTCTGCATCTGAGTACTCGATTAGTTGGGCACCCTACTACGGGTGGAGCGTATATATATTTTCCCTTATTTTCATAACGTCTCCAACCTACGGATTCCCGTCTTTAACTTTCTTGGCTCCTGGAGACTACGGCCGCGTGAAGTCATATCTAAACGACCATAAAATTTGGTTAATTCGGCATTTACGTGTGTATTCGTTCGAGAAAACAACATGATGGTCAACCAACAAAAAGGTCGAACACACAAGCTGAACACCCGGGGGGGGGGGTTGGCTACTAAATAACGCGTGGCTTAACTCGCTTATTTCCTCAAAATGGCTTGAGACAGTACTGCTATGGAGACGTTATGTATTAAGCACATGGACGGTCTCTTGAGCTTTTACAAGATGCAGATTATAGCTAACTAAAGGCGACCTATTTCATTTTTTTTTTCGCGCGTTGATCGAGAGCTTCATGAACGATGGTGAGCGTACTTATCTCTAATTCTGAGAACGCCTTGGTAGACACAGACACACAGATGGCTATTAGGTGCTGAAGCGGTAGTACCAAGTAGGAATGAAAATTGGTCAATTGTAGAACGCGGTGCGTGTAAGAGATGGATGCTTCCATGCGAGATACAAAAAACAAGAATGGTAAATTGATTTTTTCCATGCTTCAAGCGCGGCAGTGCCAAGCTACCCCCCGGCTAAAAAGCTGATTTGTGTTGCTGATCAACTATAGTATTCTCTAAATTCGGTGTGTGGCTGTTTATCGTAACCATTAGCTGCTGGTTTTTTTTCGCCGCTTTCCGCGTATCTTACTTAAGGAGTTGCTTGAGATATATTTTATTCGTTGTCAGTCCAGCGAAGTCAAGGAGAGACAGCGGGATTTTCAGGACGCTACGAAAAGCACGTTTATGATTATTAAATATGTGTCAGAATACTCTCGTGAAAGAGGTGTCATTCATCAAGTGAGAGCTTCATCTGTAGTGACCGGATGGTATCTTCGGCGCTGCGGCAATACATCAGGCGGGAAGAATGATACGGGGACGAACGAGCAGGCCATTCAGCTGCTGATATACGGAACGATATGATGAACCACATAGGAGCAGTGAGACAGGACAATGTCAAAACTACCACTTGATCACAAACTCAAACGGCCTCTTCTCCGCTTGTTGCTTCAGTATCTTATCTTTTCTCCACTCCATTCAGCTATCACAGATACCATTGCGGTCAGCACGCTGACATAGATAACATGAATGAAACTGTTTGTTGTCTGTTACTTGCGTTTAAGTATCTTTTTAAGTGACATGTTCAGTTGGTCTCACAGTTGGGAGTTGCTATTCTGAATCGCACCGTGAGAATGGAATCAGACGCATACTATCTCTATCACGCAGACAATAGGAGCCCCACCAGTCATCATACATAGTATTGGGTAATAGCTACTGCAAATCTTTCGGCTTCAGTTTCCGATGGCAACAGATTGTTGTCAATCGTGCACGCGGAACTAACGGAATTGTGCCCTTTTCTCGTGGAACTGCTGAAACGCACAGACCTATTTACTAGCTCCACTATCTGGAACTGTCTAGAGCTGATCAAAATAAATAGTATGCCGTTGCTATTCGTAGTCTTTCTTTTTCGTTCCACCGCTATTGATACATGACTGCGTCTGTTTCAAATGACTCAAAATTCGTTATTGAGGCGTCTTCAGTTATTCGTAAATGCAGCCCTGACTCATAAACCCCATGTTGACAGCCTGGACAGACTCGATCCTTGGGGTGGGCTTCTCGAGGGTGTAGTTTGTGGATGTAAAGAGATACTATAGTTCTTCTTTTGTCCTTCCCTTTCTTTCTTCGATCTCTCCTTCTTCTCTACCACCAGAGGCACCTCTTAAACTAGTGTTGTTCAACTACGGATATTATAAAAGATATATGAAACCCGCTTTACTTACATGTAAATCCTGTCTGCGTTTTTCAGTACACAGTGCATTAGCTTTTTTCGTTTTTTTTTCGCTTATACATACATGCAGTGTCTCGGTACATAATGATTCTGACTATTTTTAAATGTGGCTCAATGCAGAAACTGTAACTGCAGCCATTTTTCCTTGGGATTAAATATATAAAACTACATTTTCAGCTCTGTGGATTCACCAAATGTGTCATAAGCGAAAAGGAATTTAAGCAGTTGATACAAGCTATTAGGATTAATCAGGATAGTGTGATCGGCATGGTACAAAACGCGAACACAGGGACAATAGATAGGTCGGTATCAGCGGCGGTTATCAGTTGCGTAAATGCAGACAAAGGATCCGAGATATGACTCAGCTTGCTAAGCATCCGTGAGAAATTTAAGTGACCTGAGACCCGAGAGAAACAGTTGCCCGTGTGTGCGCAGCAAAAATGAGAGCATACAAAAACGCGTCCATTTTCCGCGTTCCCCTTTTCCCATTTGCCGTAAAAGATGCCTTCCCTCTGCTCACTCGCTCTTGTCGCCTTATTGGCATGTACAGCATCTGCGAGTCCAGTCCTGTACCATCATGATCAAAAAACGCAGCACCAAACACATGCCTTCGCAGAGGACGTCTTACCAGGTGTCCCAAGCGGCTTTGCAGGCATAGGCACCTTTGCCCATCTCCCGTACGAGAACTGCTTTCAAAATGACTCGGTCGAGTTTGACATTGCCTTCTTGGGAGCACCCTTTGACATTGGTATCCAATCTTATGTTCTTTATCAAGAGCACCTTTCTCTCACCCTCTTTTCCCTTTGTGACTAACATGTCTTTCCATGAAAGGTACGAGCTACCGCCCGGGCGCCCGATTTGGACCGATGGGGATCCGCGAGGCGTCCCGCCGGATTGATGGTTACAATGTGCCACAAGGCGTGGACCCGTTTCGAGACTGGGCCCGTATCGTGGACTGCGGTGATGTTGCGCTGACGTACGTCATTATATGGACAAGTAGGAGAGCTGCGACTCTGTGCACAAGGCTAAAACAAAAAGGATAGGCCATACGACATTGATTATGCGCTGAAGCAGATGCAAGGTAGCCACCAGCATTTGCTGCATTCTGTACCCGCGAAGGCTGGTCGATTCCCGCGTATCTTGACACTGGGTGGAGACCACACGATCACGCTCCCGATCCTGCGCTCGATCCACTCGGCGTACGGGCCAGTCTCTGTGATCCATTTTGACTCGCACCTGGATTCATGGAAGCCTGGCTTGCTAGGAATGCCTGGTGTCACGCATGGCACGTATTTCTACTATGCTGCTCAGGAAGGCCTGCTGCAAAAGGGCGCTTCCATTCATGCAGGCATTCGTACCCCGCTAACGAGCATCAAAGACTACGAGGTAAAACAAAAAGACAAAATTTTTTTTTATTCTTCTATTCCATGGAGCCAGGTCTCACTGACTTTAATTACTATTTTTAGGATGACTTTGAAGTGGGCTTTGATATTATCGAAGCCCGCGACATCGATGTCATAGGAACCCAGGGGATCATTGACCGTATCCGAGCCGCTGTCGGCGACAACTATGGTAAGACCCAGCAGATCGGCTCAATTACCCAAACCGACTCAATGGCTCACTTGTTTTTTTTATTGCGACAGTATATCTCTCGATTGATATTGATACACTCGACCCTGCATTTGCACCTGCGACAGGGACGCCCGAGACGGGCGGGTGGACCTCGCGCGAGTTCCGCCAGATCATTCGCGGCTTGGAAGGACTGAACCTCGTGGGAGCAGATCTGGTACGCAATAAGAAAAAAAAAAAAAAAACGACACCGTAGGATCTCTGCCTTGAGAATGTCTGTCTGACTTTAGTATTGCCTTTTACCCTTCCAAACACACAGGTTGAAGTGGCGCCTGCATACGACACGAATGCCCAGGTCACAGCGCTGGCAGCGGCTGACCTCCTCTACGAGGTCCTTTCCTTGATGGTATGCAAGCCTTTAGATTAAAGGAATAAGTGATATTAAACAAGCATATATGTGTGTTTGTATGTATGTGTGCGCGTGAGTGTGTGTGTGTAATATTGAAAAGCAAAAGATAAATTGCAAGAGTAAAAAAAGAAAAAAAAAAAAACTATATAAAAAGCGAAAGCGAAAAGCAGAGGAAGAGGAGGTTTCTGTTTGTCTACCGGGTAATCGGTTTTCCATCCTTTAAGCAGTAACTTTGATCTGGGTCGTCCGAGATAGTGCCGGAATGGGGGTCGACGCGGGCGACATCGCAGATGACAGCGGACTGCGGGTAAAGCTGGCTCAAGGGGAAGGGCTGGTACTTTAGCACGCCACGGGCAACCAGGCCGTAGGGGTATCGGATGATGCGCGCCCAGCGTTCGTTCCCACTCAGGTCGGCACCGGGCCTTTTGATGCGGATCTGGCTCGAGGCCATGACAGGGCCATTGATAAACGCAGGCGCAAAGGAGAGGGGTTCGTCGAAGCGGAAGAAGCTGCCCAAGAACTCGGCCGGATCGACGCCTTGGTCAAGAGGGTCATTCGTGAGAGGGACGACCTGGCTGAAGGCAAACATGCTAATATCGGCCTGAGCGACGCTGACCGTCCACCAGTTGGGATTCCGTGCGCGGACGCGCAGGTCAAAGATGAGCTCCTTGTCGGAGGCGAGGACACGGCCCATATCGACCGAGATGTCGGTGAGCGGCGTCGCACGATAGAAGAGGAAAAGGACGCCCACGAAGAAGACGATCAGCATGGCGAGCAGAGCGTTCCTCAGCATACGTGGCCTATTTTTTGCGGTTTGTCAGATGGGGAGCCATTTAGATATTAGCAGGTAGGCCACAAACTTACCAGGATCGCTTCGGGTCTGCCCTCCGTGACCGGACGGAGCGCCGCATCATCAAGGGCGCGCCCTCATCGTCACTGCTGTAGCCATCGGTATACGCACCTGGGTAGATCCGCTGCCTCCGTGCGGGCAGGGACGCAGGTGTGGTAGGCAGCGAGTGTGCGGGCGGGGACTCATCGCGCTTGTTGTACCAGCGGTGGTTGTCCCAGGTGGTGGAGGCATTGAGCTGCTTGGGGCGGTAGTCCATGACGTAGTTTCTCAGCTTGGGACGGTGGCGATGGCAGGGCGCTGATTCTTCGTCGTCGACGAGCGACTCTGGCTGCCTGCGCGAGGACGGGCGGAAGAGGTCGGTCAAGAAGTTGGTGGAGAGCGGGTTTCTTTTGGTGGTAGAGGACGAGGGGTGGGATTTGATGGAGTTCTGTCGCGGATGGGTGTAGGCAGTATCGCTGTAGTAAGGCACGTGGTGAGGGTGATGATGATGGTGGTGTGGGTGGTCTGCTCCCCCGTACGAGTAGACGTAGTGCTCGTTTTCGTCCGAATCTAATAGAATGGGTCGAGTCAGATTGAATTCTTTTTTCTATTCTTTTTCGTTTGCTCTCGTTTGATTTGAAATAGAATACCTTCTGCATTAGAGACGGCGTCCACGAGGTTTCGATGGAATACTTCGGCAGGGGTTGCAGTGCCATTGGCAGGCGGCGGTCGACGCTTGGACTTCTTCTGCGCAGGGTGGGGAGGCGGAGGGTTGGCACGCACATGGCGGTCACTCTACACGATGAGAGGGAGGAGAGCAGATCAGAGGAGAGGAGAGAGGAGAGAGGAAAGAGGAGAGGGAGATATAATAATAATGAGTATTCAATCTACGCCTTATTCCACCCAACCGGGCATCGAATGAAAATGCAAATATTACCTCGCTCTTTGACTTCTGCGGCTTCTTGGGAGGAACGGGCGGGGCCGCCGTGACGGTGCTGGAGAAGGTGCTTGCGGCAGGCGTGTGGAGGCCGGTGCTGGAGGCGGACGGGGTGATTGTTTTGGGCGTGGCATGCAGCGGCGGCGAGTGCATGTCTTGATGCGGAGGCGACGGAGGGTCATAGCGCGGTGGATCACTCGCCATCGCCTGCACGAGCGGCTGCGGGTCGAACCGGGCCTTTTCCACCGTCAGATTGCGATCAAAGTGCGAAGGAAGCTCGGGTCGCAGTCCCTCGGGAAATTTGTCGCCATGCATCGTAGGAAACTTGGGCGCATACGGCCGGCGTGGATTCGAAGGATGATTGTTCGGCTTGGCTGATTCGCCGTGACCGTCCGTCTTTGGTTTGTTCGGCACAGCAGTCGTACTTGTATTCATGGCAGACGGGGAAGCGACATGAATACTGTCAGCACTATGACTATTGTTGTTCTGTAGTTGGGGGTAGTGGTGGTGCTGTTGCTGAGATTGGGGTTGTTCTTCGTGCGAATGAGGCGGCCCGCTCGTTTTGGGTGCGATCGCAGACGAAGTGGGTTGATTTGCAGGATTGGCCGGCGTAGAACAGGCCGTGCTCGTGCTGCTCTCGTCTCCACTGGCCCTTGGGTCCGATCGTTGACGGTGAACCGGCATGCAACCAGATTAAGCGGGATGCCACAGTCGAATGGTGAAGGGTATGGTTATTATTATTATTATTGTTATTGTTATTGTTATGCTGTGGTTATTGTTAATGCTCGCAAATTTGCTGTGGGTGGAAGAATATAGAAATATAAAAAAGAAAACCAGCGAGAAATAAAAAAAAAAAAAGAGAGAGAGACAAGGAAGAATAAATATGAAGAACGACAAAACGAGTGCAAGTGTACAATCTATGCCCCGGTTTATGCTCCCCCCTCCCCCGATCCTGCCCCAAACTCCCCTTCTCTGCCACTGTTTCTCTTTCTCTCTCCCGTTCCACTCAGCTCATTATGAATGATTTTTTTCGTTTTTTATAGAATGTGTGGTTGCACAGGGTATGGTTCTTTTCTATCGCATATTTAAACAGACGCATTATGACGTCTCCAATGCTCTAAAGACAGTAACAGTCTTGGTCGGCAGCGTATCCACATGCTTTGCTGCCTTGACCGTGTGCGCAAACGGGCACAAGAGGTCGGAAGGATCGTGGTCGTCCGGTGTCCGCGGGCACGCCGATGTCTTGTTTTGGAGATCGGCTCCGCGCTGGGCGAGCGCCGCAAGCGAAGCCGATTGGCCAAACAGATCGAGCACGGCGAGGTCCGACCACGCCGGCAGGTGCGGATTGTCCAGCTGCTTGAGGAGGGGCACTTGGTAGAGCTGGCGGACCGCCGCAGACACATCTGGATCCGCCGTGCCGAGCAGGACGCGGTGCGGCGTGGACAGGCTCGAATGGCGGCTGTCAAAGTTGGGGTACAGCATCACCGCGCCGCGCAGGTAGACCCACTCGTCGAGGTAGCGGCGCCACGCATATGTCCAGGACATGGACCGTGCGCCGGGCACCTGGACACGTTGCAGACCATATTTGAGTGCGTCCGCGAGGCGGGCCGTCATGTAGTCGTGGAACTCGCGCCAGTGTTCGGGAAAATACACCGCCCCGCCGAGAGTACAGGGCGCCTGCATCAAGTAAGGAGTCGATGCGACAGGGGGTGTCAGGATTTGGCGCTCCAGACCGGCCTCGGCCACCCGTGGCGAGTACAGGCTGATGCCATACAGCTCCCGCTTTCTTGTTGCGTATCGATACTTGAGGAGGGCATACTTGAGCCACACATAGAAATCAGGCGCGACCGTCATGTCTTGCTCGAGCAGCAGACCATACTCGTCATCGCTCGTCGGGTACCATGCCTCGGTCGTGCGCAGCGAACGGTCTGTCGGCACGATGCGATGCTGGACGGTCTTGATCCCTTGCCAGGCCATGGCCTGGATCACCTGCCGTGCCCGGTTATCTGTGGCGGAGCCGGTCAATACAGTCAAGTCGACCTTGTCACCGAGGTAGCGTGCGGCCTCGAGCGACTTGAAGATCCGTTCTAACCCGCCGGGGTTCTTGCTGTCAGTCAAGACAAGGATCTTGACAGTCACCTTTTGCCATTCTACCAGAATGTGAGTTGTAAGCGGGGGCGGTTTATTATTCCGGGAATGATCGCTTACGTTCCAGTGTGGCCAGGGGCAGGTCACTGAGCCACGTCAAGGAGGGCAGGTCGGATGCCTGGAATGGAAGGATCGGTATCTCGGTCAGACTCTGCAGGGCAGATGCGTCGAGTGCGGCTGTCGTCTTTGTGTCGTAGAGATGCAGGACGAGGCGCGCTTGCAGTTGGGAGACGAGCGCTGCCAGACGGCGGTCCCACACGTCGCTGGAGGGTGGCATGACATGGACATGATGCACAGGGAGGCCGGAGGCGCACTCGGGGAAGTGCTCGGCTAACTGCGTCCACGCGGGTCCTGTCGTCGCCAGATGTACGCCATACTCGCTCGCGTTCTGCTCCTGGAACGCGCACACAAATGCCATCCATTCTTCCTCCACATCCTGGTCCACGACAAAGAGGATGCCGGCGGGGTCGCCTTGCACTGCCAGGCTATCGTCGACGCGCCAGTGCAGCTCGGCCTCGGTGGTGCGGACCAACGCGTCGTCGAGGAACGCTTCGAGGGCAGAACACGCGTCCGCGTCAGGGCTGACCTGTGCGTCAAGCGCGGGTAAACCTATGTTGCGGATGCCGGCGGCGTGGCAGGCGCGGCTGATGGCATAGCCGAGCACAGGTGCAGGTTGGTGCATGAAGCTGGGCTCCATCAGCCATGTGTGCTGGAGGAGCCAACTCTTGTGGGTCATGGGCACAGTCTGGCTGACGTGCGGGTCAGGATCGACGCAGCGCACGCCGTCGTGGCCGTCTGCTTCGAGACGGGAGCCCCATCCCACCAGGGCGTCTCGAAATGCCTCGGTCTGGCTCAGTTTAAGCAAGAGCTCGAGGTGGTGGGGCGGTGGATCGACTTCCACGAGCCACACGTAGTCGGCCGTGATGGAGAAACGGGCAAAAGCAAACAGGGCGGCGTGGGTCTGCGTGTCCAGCACAACAGGTAGCACGTTGGTATTGGGATATTGGGCCTGGACGGCGTCTCGTTCGTGCACGGAAGCGCACACGACGTGGAGTATCCGTGGAGGCACGGATTGGTGCAGAATGGCTTGTATCCGAGTGGCCACATCCGCCGTGTAGTGCGTGATGGCGACGACGTCAAGGGCGGGTACGTCGACCGAGTCCGCGATAGATTGGACCTGCTGCGCGGTGAGGCCGAGCGGGCTTGGCGCGGCCGATTGATGAATGTGCGCCATCCAGGGCGGCGTACGGTCGCCGCGATTAAATTCGTGATTGTGGTGGTCTGGCCAAAAATTACCACCGATGATAAGCAAAGCGGGCACAGCAAAAAAAGAAAAAATTCAGGGGTTTAAGACATACCATGCGGTAATAAGGTGTCTAGAAAAGTATAATTGGCCCGCTGCGTCGCATCCATGTAGTCGATTGATTCGTACGTCTTTCTAGTGTGAGGTGGTTCAGGTGTGCGCTGAAAGGAGTTGTATGTAAAAGCGAGCGTGAGTGCTGCAAAGCCGAGACCACAGCAGAGGACCAAGACCCGGGGCGAAACCAGTTTCCAGGACGGTGCCATGACGAAGCGATCGCGGGGTGAATGAACGAGATCGGGAAAAGACAAAAGAAAAGGAAAAATAAACTAGAATTCGTATGCAGGTGGATGCAATTAAAATCAAAAGTAGAGGGAGAGAAAGAGAGAGAGATGATGCCGGTTCTGTAGGATAATTAGACGGTTTCCATGATGTTATGGAAAAAAGTATTTGAAAAAGAAATAAAGTAAAATAAGGTATATAAAGAAGAGCAAGAAGCAAATAAACACACACATCTGCTTGTCGACGGTAACCTGAAGAGAAACCCGGGAATATTACGCGCTACCCAAAATGGGCGATGTCTCGCCCGTCCCAGGAACATCTAAAAATTTGTAATGTTCTGTCTCGTTACCGTTTCATCCTCCTCTATGCTTTCTCTGTAACTTGCACATTTGTGTGCATCTTTAACTGAGTGTGTTAAAAATATCACATCGATCGTAATTCAATTTGTTCGCTGCGGGTGCAGTGATTGACAACATCATTCCCTCTGATTATACACGGAGAGTAGATCAATACCAAGATGCATACACCAAGATGCGTATGTGGCATACTACCGTTAGCCCTCGCATGGGCCAGCATTGATATATGCCGAACAGAACCGACATATTGTCAGCCTCGTTGCTCCGTTGCCATGGGGGTAGTGAAATTCAGTAAAATTGTAAAGCTTGTCGATCCTTTTCTTCCGAAAGAGTGGATCCATTGTATATATTGTACACAGGCTGTATTTTCAAAAGGAGTTGCGCCGACCGAAAAGGGCAGACACAAACGAGTGCTGTTCAAGGCGGGTCGATCGTACAATTTCGATTACGCTATTATTTTTTTCACCCCCGCTGGCTGCTGTCCATTCTTGACTCGGTTTGACTTCAGGTCCCTGCTGGAAAAAACAGTCCACGGACGCCTCTGTGATAGTCTTTTCCGGCTTTTTTCTATGTTATCCTGCAACAATAGCTTGTTTCCCTTTTACACTCGTGGGTGAACAAGAGGTTATGCTGCATCCATGCAAAAGTGTGCGAGCGGCTAAGTCCTTGAAATAGATTGTCTTGCTGAATGTTTGACGTGCCACAAGATTCCATTTGTGTTCGCCATCCTTATAATTTGGTGCATGATGACTGCTTCGTGAATGACGCGTATGCACCGCCCTCATTGCAGCGATAAATACGTAGGAGCGTAATGCGTGCCTCCTCTACTTTGATGCAATCCGTCCTTACTATTATTGTGGCTGAACACACAAAAAAAAGCTAGATTGAACGCACGTAACGGCCACAAGTATATAATATCTTGAGGCAGCTACTCTTGAGGAGTACTACGCTATTACGTAAAGGCGGTTTTGCATTAAAGCTGGAGATATGCTATCAGGGATAAGGTACGCGTCTTTCCAAATGACGTCTGACCGTACGCTTGGTGCCACCGTGCACAATCTGATGCTGTTCATGGCCCACTGTCTTGGGAGTCTGTTGTCACTGTCCTTCCCCGTCTATATCAGAGCGTACAGATTGACCCATCGTGCCAAACACGGGAGCTTCGCAGCTTGGTGGCTTACATTTGGAAAAGCATGAAAGGGCAAGGCTGTGACTCCCTGATTCAGCTGTTGACAATAAGGGTGAGAGCCGTTGTTGCATGACTGATTTTGGCCGCGGTACCTTTTGTACCTGGGTCTCCGTTTGTTTATAAAGGAAAATGATGAATACATTGCTACTATACTAACTTGCTATCCCAGCTCTTCAGTGCAAGACAGAATGCGCCAACTGCGGGAAACAGACCAGAGAAGCATCCCTAGTCCAACACATAAGAAACCAAGCAAGCTCAATGCTTCATCAGTCTCAATGATAGGTGAGCTTTTATCACAATGAAATTGGTATCATTGACAAGAGAATAAAACGCGTAGTGACATTCGCGAACAAACAAAGGTAATAGCATCAGCATCGCACGCAGGAGAAGCACACAAAGTTTAATGAAAAGTAGAGACTGGAAAAAAAAAAACCGCTCCCTCCTTCAGGGTTGTTCGGGCGACGATGATAATACTGTACTAACCTTTTTTGGAGTTCAGGGTACAATGACCTAGTGCGAGCAACCAAGGTATATTCCAGGGTAGGAAAACCACATTGCCATGCTTGACTCTGTTTTCCAATGCATGTTGTTGTCATTCTCCGCTTCTGCATCATTCAGTATGTGTGAGCGTGCGTTCTGGATCAAAGGTGCGGTGATCCAATGAAAGGAAAGACGCTTGTCAGGATGGCTTTTTCATCCCTACTGTATGCGGAATGCAGTCTGGGGCCGTAAATACCAAAGAAGCGAGGACATGCAGACCACTCATGGTACGTATCTGTAAGGGGTGGCGTCTCCTGTAGAAAAAAGATGTGGGTTTAGGTAAATAAATCTTATAATACTGAAGAGCTGCGGCATGTTGCAAAGCAAGTCAGAGGCAGGACTGAGCCAGTCAAAACGCAGAATATTTTTTGCGGACTTGTTTGATTTCAGCCGCAACGCAACAAAAAATTTTTTTCAGCCGGCCCGGTGAAGTTTCCTTCCTTTTCAACTGAAGTTTGAACATCATGAGGTGCGCATTCGACAACGGCATTTTACGAGATGGGCCGGTCACACATATTGGCTGGGGGGTGTTTGGGCTACAAAAAGAGGGAGCGAGAAAAGCATAGGACTGAAGGGGGGCTGACACACAGAGCGGTATGAACTGATCTTTTCATGATTTACACATTGTTATAGCAACGAGCCCTTGCAAGAAGTTACTGACCGTGAGATCGAGGTAAATGACAGCCCATGACGATTTCTTATTTTTGCTGACTGACTCTGTGATAGTCCAACTGGGAGGAGGTTGTCGACAACTTTGACAACATGAACCTCAAGACTGAGCTTCTCCGTGGTGTGTACGCCTATGGGTAAGCCAAGCAACAACATAAAAAAAAAAAGAAAATTAGAGTGTGGGGAGTAGAATTGCTAAGCCAAGATGACGGTGGATAGTTTCGAGCGTCCCTCGGCCATTCAGCAGCGTGCCATCATGCCCGTGATCAAGGGCCATGATGTGATTGCCCAGGCCCAGTCCGGTACGGGTAAGACGGCCACGTTCTCGATCTCGATTCTGCAGTCGATCGATGCGTCGCTTAAGGCGACCCAGGCCTTGATCCTGGCCCCCACCCGTGAGCTGGCCCTCCAGATCCAAAAGGTCGTGCTCGCCCTCGGTGATTTCATGGGCATCGAGTGCCACGCCTGCATTGGTGGTACCAACGTCCGTGAGGACATTGCCAAGCTCCAGTCCGGCTGCCAGATCGTGGTCGGTACCCCCGGTCGTGTCTTTGACATGATCCACAACCGCCGCGCCTTCAAGACCGACCACATCAAGATGTTCGTCCTCGATGAGGCCGATGAGATGTTGTCGCGTGGTTTCAAGGAGCAGATCTACGACGTCTTCCAGCTTCTGCCCGGCTCGACCCAGGTCGTCCTGCTTTCGGCCACCATGCCCGCTGATGTCCTGGAGGTCACCACCAAGTTCATGCGTGAGCCCGTCCGTATCCTCGTCAAGCGCGACGAGTTGACCCTCGAAGGTATCAAGCAGTTCTACATTGCTGTCGACAAGGAGGACTGGAAGCTCGATACCCTCTGCGATCTCTACGAGACGGTCACCATCACCCAGGCTGTCATCTTCTGTAACACCCGTGGCAAGGTCGACTGGTTGACCGACAAGCTCCACGCCCGTGAGTTCACTGTCTCGGCCATGCACGGTGACATGGACCAGGCCAAGCGTGACGTGATCATGAAGGAGTTCCGCTCCGGCTCGTCGCGTGTCCTGATCACCACCGATCTGCTTGCCCGTGGTATCGATGTCCAGCAGGTCTCGCTCGTTATCAACTACGATCTCCCCTCGAACCGCGAGAACTACATCCATCGTATCGGTCGTGGTGGTCGTTTCGGTCGTAAGGGTGTTGCCATCAACTTTGTCACCTCCGAGGATGTCCGCATGATGAGAGTAAGTTGTTTTGTAGGGCACCCATTTCATTGTTGACTTACGCAATTATCTCTTTTCTCTACAGGACATTGAACAATTCTACAACACCCAGATCGAGGAGATGCCCATGAACGTCGCTGACCTTATTTAGATTGTATTATTCATTTTGGTTCCATGACATCCATTGTAAAGAAAGAAAAAAATTATGGAAGGTCCTTAATGCAATCGAGGAAAAGAGAGAGGGAGAGAGAGAGTCCTTTAGTGTTTTGTGGGGGTGTCATTTTTGTGTGGTAAGAGGATTGAGGAGCTATGTGTATAGGTGTATACTCTTATGTGTCTCTCGTACATGCGAGTGTGAGTGCGAGTGGCCAGTGTGTGTTGAGTGTGTTTCAAGTCCCTTTTCTTTGTCTTCCAATGCTTTTTCTTGTCGAAAATCAAAACAATCTCTACTGTGGTGGGGCATTCTCGGCCTTGCCCTGGTCAGAATCGGCCGAACTTGAACCGGCCGCACCACTGGGTCTCCCTTGCTGCTGCTGGTACGAGTGCTGCTGATTGGCAAACTGCTGAATAGAGAGCTGGTATTGTTGCATTTGCTCGGGAGTCAACTGAAAAGGAAAGATACAATTATGAGTGATCTCATCATCACGTCTCTTCTCCATGTCTAATATAGACACTTACAGTCTGCGACAGCTGTGGGTAATACGTGGCAGGGTCAATCTGCTGGGTGGAGGGATACTGCGGCACGCCTGCCTGGTAATAATTGGCATACGCATTCTGGTCATACACCGCACTGTTTGACTAGAAGGGAAGTCGGGTGAGTGTCTTCTAGAAAGAAATAGAAAACACAGAATCCACGGATTACTGCTACGTTACCTTGGCAGCTTCTTCGCGGGGCACAATGTCAATTAAAAAGTCGCACATGTCTGTTTTGGAGACGGCAGTGGCGATATCGGATCGTTGCAAGGTACGTCGCTTGTTCTCCTCGGCATGGACCCACGCACGCTTTGTCAGCTCCGTGATAAAGATCTCGCATCCCTTGGCAAACAGAATCGGCGCCTAACGAACAACAATAATAACGAAAAAAAAAAAAAAAACAAAATAACAATAATAGGGCTAGTCAGTGCTTGGGACTCCCAAAGGTCTCTCAAAGTCTCTCATTTGACTCTCATAGTTTACCTCTGCACTGATCATCTAAACAAAGACAATAACGCACACATACACATGCTGTGTCAGTCCCGTGGCCATCGCTTATACGTAAAATAACTTTTTCTCCTTACTTTCACATCCTGATCGGTCTTCATGACCTTCTTTATACGGGCGAGCGGTAGCGGGTGGTTCTTGAAATCGGATTCAAAGGTCTCGGCAAGATCAAGCTGGTCCTGCCAAAACTTGGTCAGGTCAAAGACAGGGTGCGCGCCTGGAGCAGTGCCCGACGCTGCTGCAGCGGCAGCAGCAGCAGCAGCAGCAGCGGCCATCGCAGCCGCAGTTTGTTGCTGCTGTTGCGGAGGCGGTGGTGGCGCGTTGGCGTGATGAGCAGCGGCGGGCGCGGGTGGCTGGCTCTGCGCGGGTTGCTGTTGTTGTTGCTGCTGTTGCTGTGGCTGCTGTGATTGCTGTGATTGTGGGTGATGCATCGTGTCTTGTGTGTACTTGTGGTCAGCGTGGCTCGACGGCGATGGTTGGTGCGACATGGCTGCAAAAAGTATATGTGTATGAAAAGAAAAGAAAAAAAAAGTGAGACGAAACCCCCGCGAGCGCGCACGCTCTCGCACACACACACAGTATTACGCGCGCGCGCGCCCGCCCAGCACCACCACACCACATAATCTTTTTTTTTTTTTTGCACTCCCGATCACCATCCACCCCCCCCCAACCTATCCACTCGCGCGCGTGGATTTCCAGCTCCGCACGACTTATTCTGGCACGCATGCACAACACATTCACGCAGGAATACATATGTAGGACGCGGAATTTGCTATTAACCATTAGTCCATGGTGAATTTATGCTACTACTTGAGCTAGGGGTCCTGTGATGATGATAAGAGCTATTGTGTTGCTGTTCATGCAGTTCGTAGATATCTTCTTGCTGTTGTTGCTTCTGCTGATGATGAGAAGGGTGGTGTGTGGAGGGAGGGTTCCGTGGCCGGACGACCGCATTCGAGGGCGACGTGACATCAAAGAAGGGGGTATTGTGGGTGGGGGAGGTCGGGCTCTCTGCCTCCGAGTAGCCGTAGGTCGTGGTACGCATACTCGCCGTCCGCTTGGGGATATGGCTATGCTGCGTCAGTTCCGGGGAGCGCGGCAAGTTGAACGTGCCGAGACTCATCGACCGACGCACGCTCTCGCGGATCCGATTCATCTCATACAGGCTGTACTTTGGCTCGGCGCGCTTTCGCTCCTGTGTGGGTTGCCATGGATGATCGTGCGGGTTCGCGAACGGGTTCTCGGGTTCCTTGAACGGGTTCCGCTCTTCTTCCTCAATGAGTGTCTTGGAAGACGGCTCGTCTTCGTGTGCTTCCTGTTGTTGTTTCTGCGTAAATGCCATTTCGTCGAGCATCTCGGGAGGTATCGGGGCCACACACACGGTCGGGAACGCGCCCTTCAGCCCCGTCATGGCATTGAAGCCTAAGGCCCAGCCGTCGTCAAAGTTCAAGGCTAGGCAGATGATATCGCCGTTGTGGAGCGCGAGCTCGTCGCCCATCTGAGGTGGGTAGGGGTGCACGACGATGTACATGTCATCCGCCTTGGGCTGGGTCAGGAAGGCGCCGCGCTCGTCATCGTCGTCTTCGGTGGTGGGAGGCGGGTCGTCTCCAAACACGTCGGGGTACACCGTCGTGGTGAGCGGGGGCAGCGGAGGCGACGTGCGTCCATTGAGCGGGACGTTGGCGAATTCGTCTTGTCTGCTGTTGACAGCGACGGGCGTGATGGGCGTGAGGGGCGAGGGCGGCTCGGTGGGCGAGGTCGGTTGTGTGCTGTTGTTGGTGTGGTGGATCAGGCTCTGCTGGTTTAGTGTGGACGGGTTTTGGGGGTTGATCGCGTAGGCGGTATGCGCATAGTGGTCTTTGGGCCGCACGTAGGTCGTGAACCAAAAGTTGTCTTTCCGTACGCGCTTCCTCCGATGGCAAAAGTAGAAGGCAGCGAGCGCGCAGAGGGCGGCTGCGGCGACGCTGCCGATCACAATGCCGGCGATGGCGCCCGCCGAGAGGTTGTTCTTGCATGATGAGCTGATACTGCTGCAGCACGCATCCGTTCCGTTTGTCTTGCAGTACGCGCATGCAGCGTCTGTATTGTTTTGAAATCCTGTATACACACACACACATCAGATCAACCAGACACACGCGCACATTCCCGATCTGCTACTGTCCCACGTACCGCAATTGTCAGGCTCGTTCTGGGTCCCGGATATGCAACTGGACGTGCCATTGTAACCGGGCCAAGAAGCGCACTGCGAGGCGAGGTTGGCGAGGGCGGCACTCCACCCGGACGACCCGCCACAAGACGAGTCCTCGCTGGTCAAGGAGGTGATGCTATCGAGCCAGGCGTCGCAGGTCGGCTGACACATGGGCGACGGGTTCTGGTTGTTGTTGTAATTGCACGACAGGCTGTTGGCGTCCTGGACGAGACTCGCACACAACCGGGTGAGTGAGAAGCGTGCGTAGCCCGATTGGCCCGAGCAGCCCAAGGGAGCAAGGTAGTCCTGCCCGGACGACGCATACTGGATCAGACTCGCATCCAACGAACTCAGGTCCGTGGCGTTTTGGAGGTAGGTGTATCGACTGGCGAGGTCGCTCAGCCCGACGTAATACTGCGCAAACGCCGGACAGGCTTGTGAGTTCGACAGCGAGAGGCACTCATCTTGAGCGCGCACAGATGCCAAGGCGATGAGTAAAAGTAAAGGTGTAGGTTTCCGTCTCATTCTTGTTTTTAGTTGTCGTGTTTTAAGTGTCGTCTTGTTGTTGCTGTTGCTGTTGCTGTTGTCGTTGTACTGATTTTCTGTTTTCTGTTTCTCTCTTTCTGTGTGTATATGTGTGTGTATAGGGTCGCTAATGAAAGCCGTAACAGGGGGTTGTTGGGTATTGGCGAATGGGCGTGACTAGAGTGAGTAGAGTGAGTAGTATAGTTGTGTAAATGTGTATGTACGTTGTAGGTTGAACAAAAGGAAGAACGAAGGCAGAAGAGCTAGAAGAAAGAAAAGAGAGCTGTGCGTGGAGAGGGGAGTGGAGTGGGGTGTGTGTGTGTGTGTGTGTGTGCGGTGTGTCTAAAGCAAGAAACGATGAAAGGGAGGAGGAAGAGGAGGAGTAAGGTGGAATGCAGCGAGTAAGAGAAGGGTTACTGTACAATTGAAAGAGGCGAGACAAGTAAGAGTAACGATTCAGAATCTGAACATCATGTCCTCCACTCTCTGTGAAAGCGGGTGCAAAGGAACAAAGGTTCTTTTTGAAAAAGAGAGAGAAATAAAAAGGTTGGAAAAACAAAAAATATCACCACGAGAAATAGAGAAAATAAGGGACAAGAAGAAAACCGAGACGAAGAGGAGGTTTTGCTTTCTCGATTGGCGTATGCGTATCAATGAATATGATGGAAAGAACCCCAGGACGAGCCGGAGACTAGAATAAAAGCTGCTGTTGTCTCTCAGAAGGGAGAGAGAGAGAGAGAGAGAGAGAGAAAGAGATACCAGGACTTGTGGACCCAGAGCACTTTTTTTTTTTTACTGTGTGTGTGTGTATAGGGTGTAGGTGTGTGTGCAACCCAATCTCCAATTCAATCACTCGATGCGCATCGCCTATTTCGCCTTGTCGCTCGAAAAGGGTGGTGCTTGCCAAAGCCCAATGAAAGCGGAACAAGCCACACGCGCACGCAGAACATCGCCCACCCCCCCCCAAAAAAAAGCTCCCTCTTATGATAATTAACACGCATGGTCTGTTTCATTTTTCCTGTTCTTTATGAGGTGTGCGGGGCTTAGCAACGATATAACAGGTCGTGCCGAGGTGCCATCGGTACACCTTGACGATTTCAATGTGCTGCTTGACTTTTTCGCGCTCAAACAAGCCCATCAGGTCGCGGTTCCACCAGCACCCCCAGCGCATGACATGTTTGTCCACGTTACTATCCAGAATGCGGTTCAGCCAATCATAGTGCGATCGTCCGTGCTCGAGCAACAGGATCCGCGATTCCTCCGTCGGTTTACACGCCTTGGCAAGCGAGATCAATGCCTCCTCCGGGTCACCACACGAGCACAGTCCAAACGTGTCGACCACCGTGTCGTATTTCTGCATGGGCTGGGCGTCGACATTGGATTGCTCGAACCTGGCCTGGAATTTGGTCTTGTACTGCTCAAACTTGCTCTTGGCCTCGCTGAGCATGCTCTCGCTCTTGTCTGTGAACGTGGCGGACGTGACCTGATCTGGCTTGTAGTATTCGAAATTGCGGCCTGTGCCTGTCGATGCCTCCAACACGTCGCCCTAGTAACAGGGTGAGACCAACAGCATAGAACACGTTAAATGACGATATCTACCTTGGCCTGACCGACCAGCCAGCGCCGCATGAGGCCGATGCCCATGACAAACTCGTCTGAGCCGATCTCCTTGTCGTAATTCCGAGCGAGTTTCTCCCAGACCGGGTTGGTATCATAGCTTCCAGGCGTGACAGACGAAGCCTTTGTCGGGATCCCATGGTGGTGGTGCTCGTCGTGCTGTTTCTCCGTGTCTGTTTTGCTCTTAAAGACGACCATGCTCACATACGTCGCCGTGACATAAAGGAGACCACCCCCAATGAGGATGGGCATGAGGCGTGGCGCAGGCTTGCCATTCCCAGCCTGGCCTGTGGGGGGTATTTTCGGTCGTATGGGGGTGGCCTTGGGCTGGAATGTCGGCGAGCGCTTGGCCATGGCAATAAATAGAATACAGTACAAAAAAGAAACCAGCTTGCTTTGACAACTCTCCACCCAATTTGGAATATTCGACAAACGCCCAAGCTACAAATCTATCTTTGATTCCACCGCCGCAACAAACATCGTTCCTGTCTTTATTCATCCATACCAGCTAGCTTCTTTACTGAAGAAAAATCAAGTTCCTCATTTGGAAAGTGCCAAGCACTCGGGTTTGCGTACGAAAATGGTAAGACAGGTGTTTAAAGAAGTTGAGCCACTCACCCTTCTTGTAAGACACATTATCTGTGGCGTCCTTCAGACAGGCATCATGTTGCACACGTCCATCTGCTGATCAGGATAGGGAAATATAGGCATGTATGATCCCAAACCGACTCTGTATGCTCTGATGAGCACCCCCGCCCACTCTTTCTACTTGGGTCATGGAAGGAGCAGATATATGTAAGTCTATCCATGTAGAGAACGTATTTGAGGTGTAAATTAGCTGCATAGCTAAGCCTACCATGATAAAAGAATAATGAGATCTCATGGGTGTTTTTAGGAAGTGGCGCAGCCGATATAATGATGTTCTGTGGCTAATACCTAGTACAACAACTCTGCCGCTATCTCGGAAAAGTTAGGTAAAGGGTCAAGCTTCGACTATTTCTGCACAGCGTGACGTAGTATACAGAAATAGAGCCTATAGAGGCATAGTAAAAGTTATTTTTATAACGCTCTCTCTAGCTATATTGTTATGCTTGCTTCGACTCATGATGATTGCCTATCTCTGGGTTTAGCACATGACATGTTCAATAATGTCAAGAGCTCGTTAATGTAAAAATTGGTATGTAGTTAGTTACGAGAAAAATCACAAGGAAAAGAGAGGCGGTAGGCCTGAATTAATGAGTATGCCAATTATGTTGGATTGGTATGGAAAGCAAGAGATTAGTAATGGGAAAAGACGAAAGAGATTAAAAACCTAATCAATGCTAACGTCTTTGTGGTTTGTTCGATTTGAGCGAAATCTGATCGGTACCTGTGCCAATACGAATAGCACTACACCTACAGCATGTGCAGTACTCCAGACGGAAAATGCTGACTCCTGCTATCTCATGTTGCCAGAGCCATCAGCTGGAGGACAACGCAAGTATATGTGATAAGAGCGGTCGGCACAGTGACCTCTCCTCAGTCCAAGATCTCCCTGGGGTTGGAAATTGGCAAACGGAATGGAGGTGCGAACCCTCCTCGAAGCCTTTGAATCTGCGAGAATACAATATACATGGTGAACGTATTTATTGCAATCAGTGAGTCAATAACGAGGACATCCTTGATTCTGCAGAATACAGCACCGGCCGTTATCAGAGGATTTAATGAAAAAAGTTAGAATAGACTGCAATAGAGTAATTTTGGTGGCATCTCATGAAGAGCCGTAAATGACCCATACAAAGTCCAGATTACCTGTCAATACCCAGACTCCATAGATGAAGTAATGAAATCAGCTGGAAGGGGCTGCTTCTACTACGTCACATGTCACCGAGGATTTGAGACTGAGCACGAACATGTAGACACACAGGTGCAAGTAATAGTCAAGCTCTTCTGGTATTTTGGAGCATTCAGGCAGCAGGAAGAAACCAGAAGTAGCAAGACACTCTTCATGTGTGCCGTAACTAACATAACATGAACGCTACTTTAAGGAAGACGACAGGACCATTGAGGAGGGTCATTGTGTTGAGCTTCAGGATCCAAGAACATCAGAATGTTTTTCTACGTAGGTGTGCTTTTCGATTTCTACACCACTGTGCAGACATAAGAAAAAAACGATGTCATTGTGGTAAGTGTCACATATGCGCTAACAGTTGAAACACAGTAGCGGCGAACGCTAAAAAGCAATTTGATTTATTTTCGTCAAAACAATCACAAACATTGTATACACGCATTTGAACGATATCTAACCAAACAGACTCAGACTTCTTATCGGCGGATATTCACATCTCTACGAAACTCGTGCAAGCTCATTGTGTCCAGAGAAACGACAATACATATTTCTGTGGAGATATCCATCG
This sequence comes from Syncephalastrum monosporum B8922, assembly GCA_000697355.1. NCBI lineage: Eukaryota > Fungi > Mucoromycota > Mucoromycetes > Mucorales > Syncephalastraceae > Syncephalastrum > Syncephalastrum monosporum. The sequence goes on from JNEN01001247.1 coordinate 119,981, forward strand.
GACCGTTATATCGGTTGATAGTAGTCGTATTTTTTTTGAAGTCGTGTTCGGAGAAAGGCATTTTGAGCGCGAACATTAGGCTGTCATCGTCATGGACGGGGAAGTCATTCTGGAACGAAGAGAGGGCTTTGTATTCGAAAGCACGTATATCATCGTCGTTGTATAATTTTCGTACTCTATACAGTAAGGTGTTAAAGGCACCAGGCTTGTCCTGAATTCTCCCATCAAGGATGGTGATATCGTCCGTCAAAATAAATGGGAGTTTGGCCGTTTTGCGGAAAACACGATAGTATATTTGCATATCTTGGGGAGTAGTCTCTTTCTTGTCCTGCATGACTGTACGTATTGGCGATGACTTGCAGGAATTATAGGAAACAGAAGTGAGACCAAACGGTCTCCATTGGTGAGGAATGTTTTATATGTAGTAACCCGTCCTTATCAGTAAGTCAATGATGAGGTCATTCCTGCACAACTTTGAAGATGTCATCGTTTACTCACATTTGAAATACAAGAGGTACAAAAGGCTTTATGTACATTGTGACTATGTGATTTCGTGATACTAAAGGGCAGTTATGTCTACACGACGTATATGTATATTCGTGATTATGTTCCATCCTGTTCCCGAACGTTTCCCAATATGGGCCTTGCTAGAAACCCGAAAGCGGCAAGGCATTGCATTCCTGTACTCGAAAATAAATCGGACGGCGGATGCAACTGAGCAAGATTTAACTTCGGGCATGACATCGTACTTTGGTATCTAGGTCACCTGAGTGCTGATGGTGAGCGGTTAGTCTTAAATTAGGGCATATGTATATTTCCGTCCTTCTCGCTAGACTTCTCATGGACGAGATATAGAATAACATGACTTACCGGACTGATCCGTTGACTGTGATCCAGTAGTATTACTATGCACATGCAGCAAATTATGCGATGTTACGGTCAAGACAAGATTGGATAAGAGCATCACTTAAATTAGGGAGACAATCCGGTGAGCGAGGTCTTGAATAGCATTTCTCACGATTTGTGGTATTGAGCCCAATTTCAGGGGCAGACGTTTTCTTCCTTCATGGTCCTTCACATATTGTATTTGGTGAAGGATGATAGCCAGTGCTGAGCTCACTTCAGGTACAGTACACGAGACAAAATTAAATTTAGCAGTACATCCCGAGCACTGGGAATGACTCGGTCCACATTTAATCCCGCGCACATCCGCGAAGAAAAAACAATTTCTTTGTATTATTTGATGGGCCGTGGTTTATGAGCACCTTCGATGGTCAAATCAGGGAGTACCCCACCATCGCCATCGATCGCTTTACGCCCATGCCGGGTGTTCAGCACTTTATTTTGAGCCACGCTCATTCTGGTAACATAAAGAAGGACGACAACCTTATTACAAGCATGTGTAACACGCGAATAGACCACACTCAGGGTCTAACCCGGCCTCACTTTGTCCACCCTGTCCTCTGCACCCCCATCACGGCAACGCTCCTCTTGACAACACGCTTCGGTCGCAAACAGCTGCCTCCCTTCCGGCATTTGCGCGGTCGCCTCCATACCCTGACCACAGGAACACCCCACGTCTTGAAAACCTCTGTCCACGGCGACGTCACTGTGACTTTCATCAATGCTAACCATTGTCCAGGGGCAGTCATGTAAGCAACGTTAGGAAAAGCGAGGATTGGTGATCTGAACTCACATATATCTAAGGATTTTGCTGGAGGGATGCAATGGGACAGTGTTGTACACGGGTGATTTGCGCGCCGAGCGTGATTTTTGTCAGGGCCCTGATTTCGATATGCTTGCTGAAAAGCAAATTGACCATCTCTATCTCGACACGACGTTTTGCAAAGAAGAATACGATGAATTTGTTTCCAAAGACGAGTCAGTTCAGCTCATGCTGAATCTCATTGACGACCGACCCAAGGACGAACAGATCTACCTTGATCATTGGTGCTACGGCTTCGAAGAGCTCTGGTGCGCCATCTATGAACGCTATGGCAGCCAGGTAATGGAAATCGCTATCTGAGTGAATAGAATGCTTATTCGCGGACAGATCCATGTATCTGAGCAACGCTACAAGCAGTATACTACGATGGATGAAATATACAAGGAGCTCTTGACGACCGACCCAGACAAGTCGCGCTTCCATTCGTGTCAGTGGCCCATGGCTTGCGCACGTCGTGGATATAAGACGACCAGCATTCACCCGATGCCGGTGCCCTGTCGCAAACCCTACCGCATTGAGAATGTCCAAAATCTCTTGAAACCCGACCTGCCGTACCGGGCGCGCATCAGACAACATATGGTGAGACATACATTTGCGCCAGGCGTGGAGTGTACGAACTACTAAACAACTTGTATTTAGGTTCTGCCCTTTTCGACGCATTCCTCGCTGGGCGAGCTGGCTGAATTCGTTAAACAAATACGCCCTCGAAGGCTCACGGCGAATGTGGCCCACGGCAAATGGAAGCGCACGGAAATCATTATGCGTCTTCTCCGAGAGCGTGGCGCTCTCCTGCCATCCACCGAAATAGAAGACGACGCTGAGGTTGGAGTGCACTACGCCAGTGATAGCAGCTCTGGAGAGACATCAACGACGAATGAGAGGAGCGAGACCAGCGATTATGCCAGCAGGGGTTCTTCCAGCAGAAGAAGCAGTAGCAGAAGCAGCAGCGACTCTGAATTGGAAGAGGAAAATGCCCGGGGCACCAAGCGCGTCCGTAGTGAGGTAGGAGAGGATTTGACATGTCCCTATGCCGTCGCCGCCGCCAAGTTCCGCGCCGCGCATCTAAAGCGTAGAGAGCGGGTCCAAACTGCATACGTTTCAGACGAAACACTTTCATGGCATGGTAGCTGGAGTATGGAAGTTCTGGAACCGTCAACGGCTGATGCACACGAGATTATTTCCATACATGACAGCGGTAGCCTTGAGATACTGCAGGACTTATCCTCGGCGAAGTCTCGGAGTAAGCTCTTATCGTGGCCCACCAACGAGGGCCTAAGCGATATGAAAGAAAATGTCGGACATGAGAAAGGATGGCATGTGAGTCAAAGCCTCGAAACCCTGGAGGTCACGGCATCAGCGAGGCCTGGTGCCACTATGGAGACGGCGATTCTCCTTGATTGAGCGGCACGTCTCATTGTACATATCTATAGAACTAATTGCCTGTAATTTTTAACGACCTAATATCTAATGAGGAAATGGAGCAGTTTTGACAGTTATTTATCCCTTGTCGATAACCCTGGATTTAGTGGACACAATTTCGTCCACCCTATCCCATGTCCCAAATGATCAAGTGGACTTCTTCCGCCATGAAATTCCCAGCGGTAATCTTGCTCCTACTTTTCATTACAGTATTGCGGTATGGTTCCGCGACAGTCTACTTGAGAAAGCACCGCCACCAATTCTCTGCGCCGAACGAGCGAGCTGTGGTGGGTGCGATGCGCCATGCTGCGAGTGGCGGCAACACGGGCGCGCAAGGACAGGATGTCTCGTACGACAAGAGCCCCTCGGATGCGTGTGGTGAATCCACCTTGTCGTGCATGGCCTTTGCGCACAAGGACGAGCCTATGCCTGTGCGATGCGGTATGCTCAGAAAAGCGCCACTGTGCAAGCGAAAAGATGAAAATGGAAACGAGCAGTGCGACGTCTTTTGCGATGCGGACGGGTAAGAGGGACGGTTCTCATGAAGACCAGTACTGATATATGCCTTTTAAAGAGGATCCCGCTTATGCCAGTTTGCATTCGGCGAGTGCTGTGGCAAGTCACCGAACGGGTGCATATCGTCTCAACCACGTCGAGCTCTCCTGTATGATGCGGAATAAATAAAGTGTACGGATGAGATGGATTGATGCTTTAAGGTTACACACAAACACCACCCCACACGCGCGTGCGCATGAGTTGTCCTTTTCCATCTTTTAAATAATTATATTCTGATACAAACTCTCATGTGCCTGTGATGGAACAAGAACTGATTGAGCTATTGTTGGTGGCCAAGAAGGCGCTATCAACCGGTCAGGCCGTGTGCGAGCAGGCCAACCAGTGCTCTCTTGAATCAGACCATTATGCAGAGCTCATTGAGAAGACCTGGCCACGGATCCTGTTTGTGCACAATCACATTCTCGTCCAGCTCACGACCCTCGACCGCATTCGCGAGTTTGTTGCTGTCAAGGCCGACGAAGTGCGCTCTTGCATCGACGTGCGGTTTATTCTATCCAGTACATGCTCTTTTTCTTATTCAACTTGAAACTGTTTAGGACCGAGAAGGTGCGCTGGCTAAAGTCTCGATCGAGCTACAGACGATCTTTGATGTGTTGCGCAATTCAGCCATTGACAAGGGCATCTTGCGCATCAACGAGCAAGAGCGGCGGACGACCTTGTTTGACTATATCGATGACCAGGCTGTGCTTGAACTCCAGCGACAGGCGGACGACGAGATAAGCGAGATTGAGGTATACCTCTTGTTTCTTCGTTACGGACACCGTGCTCATTATCTTGTAACGACCAGGGCCTGTATTCTTCCCTCGTTACAACTGCCAAGTCCTTGTCTGCAACGATATCTGACCTGGCTGCCATGCAAGAAGCAGCGCTGTCCGTTTCATTGAACGATTCGGCCTCGGCCTTTGCCAACGAAAGAGCCCAAATCCAGGAGGAAGAAATCACCAAAATGGCAGAGATCCTGACCAGCCTGACCAACCACTATGATCAGCTCGGCGAGGCCACACGGCTTTGTCAGTCAGGCCCTGAAGCACAGGACCAACTAGATATCACAGGTAAAATAAGAGAGATGGACACATCAGTCAGAGAGGTTACTTATCCTCGCCTTAGTATTGCAGAATGACCATAACCGTATACCCGATATTCTCGACGAACTCCATGAGTCACTTGAAATTGTCGAGTCTGTCAAGTAAGATGGATGACGTGACGTGGAAGACCGGGGCAGGCTAACATGTTCTCCCAGAGAAGAGATCCGCGTACGGCTCCAGGTGTATGCCTCCATACAAGACGACCTCATCAAGGTCCTCGACCACCTCGACAATTTTGGGTCTCCAAGCGGCCAAGCAGATACCATTTGCGAGAAGATCATCAGTGCCGAAGCCGAGATGAAGGAGCATGAAACGAGTCTGACGAATCTTTTTAAAGAGCTCTCGGCTCTCAAGGACTGGTAAGGAAAAAAAAAAATGGGAGAAAGAAGAGCTTTGGGATGGAGATACGTGAGAGTGTTCTCTAAATCGCCCACAGGTATCGTGTCTATGCTGCATCATATAACCATCTTATCCTTGAAATCGAGAGGCGGAAAAAGACCACAGAAAAACAGGAGCGGTTGTATCAGGAGCTACTACAATCTTTCGAGGACACTTATAATGGTACTTAAGGAAGATAAGGATGGTCTTGGTAAAAGTGAGTAAAGCTCACATATTCCGTAGATGAGCTTCAGGAGCGACGGCGATGGTTTGCTCAACATGGCGAATACCTGCCGGAAGATCTGTGCCAATTCATGATGGTAAGGATAGTATGGCTCACATAGGAAGACTAGCCGACATGCTTTTAAATTACAGGAACAACCATCAAGACTGACGGTGGATCTGGTTTCCCCGGACCGGGTACGGCTACCTGACCTTTCCGAGTCGACAGTGCAAAAAGTATGTCAATCATCATGTTTGAGGTTTTTTGTTCCATTTTTAGCTGACATGATCATGACTACTGCCATAATAGGCATTGGAAGGTATCCATAGCAGTCGGCCAGATCCTATCCCATGATAAGAGCGACAGCGTGACATAATACACGATTGTTCCAAAGTAGACCAGTGCACGTCAGCTGGGGAAGCAGTAGACACATGTTATGAAAGATAAAGATCTGCAGAGGGTGGATGGTCGCAGGTATCTGCAAGGAGTCTACGACAATGAAATATTCATAGTTCATTCAGGTTGCGCAGAAACAGAGACAAGGAAGGTTGACTTTGAAAACCTGGGATTTTCTTCTTTCCTTTTAAAGTGTTGTCCCATTCCATAATGACCATGACAACAAGAACGCTTCGAGTGACCAATGACCACGATCAGACGGTCGAGCTGCAGTACGATGGCGAAGCCATTGGCTTTGAAGGCAAAGGCGCGGCCGCCCTGCCCAGTAAGAAGAAGAAAAACATGGAATAAAAGTTATGCACTCTGACCGGCCATGTCAACTCTACTCTATAGCACGGGACCGCAACTGTATGATAATGTTACCGAATGCGACAAAGCCCTCGGCGGTGTCACCGATTGACAATCATCATGTGTTGAATGTCTCGGCCAAGGCCAACACGCTCTTCCTTGATGCTGTATGCAAAAGCGAAGGCAAGAAGCGCGGTGGGCTCCAACTGGTGAAGCTGCGGTACACGATCTCGGCTGAGCAATCGGATGAGGCAGACCAGTTCTGTAAAGCTGTTATGGCCGGCGTTTATAAAGGTAAACCAGCATTTGTTTGTGTACATATGCATATACGCAGGGGATTGTTTGCAGACAAGGTTGTCTCACATGCATGATTTTTTTTTTTCATTGGGTAGGCCTGGTCCAACGAAAGCGACTCAAGGTGCTGATCAACCCCGCGGGGGGTCAGGGCAGGGCACGTACCATCTTCGATGAGCAGGTGCAGCCCATATTCCGTGCTGCGCAATGCACCCTTGATGTCCAATGTAAGTCTATAGCTATTTTGCACACGGTGGTGATACGTGTCTCACATGGCAAATGGTCGATGAAACATTTTCTCAGGCACAGAATACCAGAACCATGCTCTCGAGATTGCCAAGCAACTGGACATCAATGCCTACGACTGCATTGTCACCGTGAGCGGTGATGGCATCATCCACGAAGTCCTGAACGGCTTTCTGCTGCGCGAAGATGCGCTGGACGCACTTAAAAAGGTCCCTCTAGGTGTGATCCCGGCCGGCACGGGTAACGCCCTGAGCATCTGCATGCTGGGTGAGAAGGCCGGCTTTGATCCTGTACAGACCGCGCTTCAGGTTATCAAAGGCAAGCCGATGGCGCTCGACCTGTGCTCGGTGACATACGCCGACAAGCAGTATTATTCGTTCCTGTCGCATAACTATGGCATCACGGCCTATGCCGATCTGGCGACGGAGCCGTTGCGCTGGATGGGCGATGCGCGCACCGTGCTGGGTCTGGTCAAGGAGATCATGGCCCGCTCGACATACCCCATGGAGGCCCACCTGGACGTGGTCGAGACCGACAAGCAAAAGATCAAGGCCGGCTATAAGGCCGCCCGCGCTGCTGCCGCATCCTCGTCCGCAACAGAAGATCATGCTGATGCGCCGTGCGCCCTCGAGCATACATTGCCTCCTCTGGACACACCTACGCCCGAGTCCTGGACGGTCGTGCGCGACGATGTGGCGCTTTTCGTGACGAGCAAGGTGCCCTGGCTGGCCCGAGGCATGTTGAGTCACCCGTGTGCGCTGCCGAATGACGGTCTGCTGGACCTGCTCCTCGTGCGTGGGGGCCACTCGATTGGCAAGCAGCTCGATGTCTTTGGCAAAGTCGAGAAGGGTGAGCACCTGGATTCAAGCATTGTAAGTCATAAAGAGAACGGTGAGAAGTCGTTGTAATATTTGGCTGACCTGTCTTTTATATCCAGGTTGAATATTACAAGGTCAAGTCGTTCCGGCTGACACCCATCCAAACGAAAAAGAAGAGCTATGTCGCTATTGATGGCGAGCATGCGCCTGCGGAGACTTTCCAGGTGGAGACGCACCCAAGGTTGGCCCGTGTCTTGTGCGTGAACGACACATATGTCGACACATGTCCCTAAGTAATACGATATACATTTGATACACCCCACCCTACAGATACGGTCTTTCGTGCCATAATAATACACCTTACTGCTCTATAGCTTATCCGTTGATAAAGAAAAAGGGAAAACTCGAGTTTGGTATGCCTTGTGATGTATCTCACGTGACGTTGCGAACGAGGTTGCCCGAAATCGTCCTAAATTTCAATAACCGCTCCTTCTCGTTTTCTTTTCCATAAACACTCTAATATGCATCCCTCAGCGATCTCGCGTGCTGTCCATACCCCCATGATTCGTTTCGTCGGCTCCAGAGCGAGCCTGTGGAAGGGTAAGTTGGTGCCATTATGAAATGGAGGCGAAAATGCTGATTTCTTTCTAGATGCTCAGCACCACGGCGGCCCGCATCCCTTGACCCCGGCCAATCTCGAAAAGCATGTGGCCAAGGCTTCCGAGGCTCCCGCTGCTACCGCTTCGTCGTCGTCGAACGCTGGTAACCAAGTCCTGGAATGGGGTCAGCTGCCTGCTCGTTTCCGCCGTACGCCTGTGACTGAGGCTGAAATGGAGGCTGTCGAGGTAAAGCAGAAAAAACGAGCTTCACGCGTCTGCAGCTTATGCTCATAATTCATATCTTTTAGTCGGGTGGTGCCACTTTTATCTTTTAACTTGTTTACCCAAATACGTACATCGCAGATAAAGTATGCTGTTACATGTGCACACATACAACGCGGCCCTATAGACAACATTCACTCATTGGCATACGTTCTTCCTCCTTTTTTTTCTATCTATCTATCTCTCTCTCTCTCTCTCTCTCTCTCTCTCTCTCTCTCTTCTGTGCACCGCATTTTTTCAATTTTGGAAAAATAAATCATGACATTAGGATGGTATCAATTAGAAACTAAAGCTAATAATATAAGGAAAATGATAATGGGGAAATGACAAAAACGAACTTTTTGGGTTTCTCCTGTTCTACTCTTGTGCGACTTTCTGGCTTCCTTCGTTTTTGGGAGAGGAAAGATCGCGCATAGCCACCGTCTTCGTTGTGGTTTCAAGACGGCGGCGAAGGAGAAGAAGGCGAACATAGACCGCCACAGTGACCGACCAGGTAATGGTCAGAATCCATGCGAACGCGTCCGCCGCGCGCAGGCAATTGCAGGCAGTATCCATGTCGTTGATCCACGGATATAAATCAGGGTTATTAAAGATCGTTCGCCAGGACATGTAGTCGCGCCACGTACACAGCATTGCCGCGTCGGGCGTCGTCATTTGATCGGCACCCGGCAGACAAGGCAGCAACGCAGCCAGGAACAAGGTAAGGGTGATGAATCCAAAGCTGCAGACCAAGGTTTTGGAGGGTTTCCATGCACTGTACGCCGGACTGGGGTCGCACATCAATATCAGACTGTAGCCGAGCGCTGCTGAGGCGGGGATGAGCATGTAAACAAAGGTGGATGGGTAGGCAAAGATATTGTAATTTCCTGTCATGATAGAAAGAAAGAAATGTCAATGGCGGTGTATACTCCTTGAAGAAAGGGACGGACCATATCCAGCGAGCGAGGAGCCGCTCGCAATAAAGCTGCGGATGTTGGTTGCCACCCCAATGAGAAGGCAGAGTAGCAGGAGACCCAGAACGGCATTGAAGCCATGGAGCAGCTGGACGGGATGTGTATTCCGTAGCTTATCCCACACGACCCGCATGTCGAAAAGCAAAAAGGAAAGGAAAAGGAAAAGTGAAGAAAGAGAAAGGAGAGAACTTATACAAAATAGCAAAACAAGCTTAACAGGCTGCACAATTGCCTTTGTGTAACCTTCAATCAATTGGTGCTTTATAGTGGTGCGTGTATCACTGGAGATCTTTCAATCGCGGGGACTAGGCTCTTCTTCTTTCGGAGGAGGATGCATTTGTTTATTCTTGGATGATGCGGTCGGGCGTAATGATGCAATCCAGCTTTTGGTCAGTAGGTTCGGTGGGAATGTTGCCACCCTTGAGTAATTGTTCGCGCAGGGCCAGGCCGACTGAACAATACGGAATACGAGAGTTAGCTTACAGGAAGGTGGTACCAATTGCAAAATAGAAACATACCTGTTTTTGGTGGCTGGCATTGTCGCTCCTTTGCCCATACACGGCAGGATTCAATGTACTTGTCATAGTAGCTGCATCCCGTGTAAGCCCATGTTGCGCCTGGTTTTCCTCCTTTTTGTTCTGTCTTACCCTTTGCCGTGGCCTATCCGGTTACGGTTTTCGTCAAATCCCATGGCTATAAGATAAATAGGTGGACAGAGACAATAAGAGAGAGAAAGAGATCGATTAGTTACTAGTTTTACAAAACCATCTATTGCCTTACCAGGCACCAGAATGAGATCAAGCCCTTCATGGTCGAGAGCTACAAATTAAAAAAGAAAAAGAGATTTGCATCGTTTCTCAACTGGATTACATTAGATGATTACCATTTTCCATGGGTGCATCATGCGGCGGTTCTGGGATATTCCAATTGTTGACAGGCAAGTCGAGGTAATCCTGCCAGGACTTGATACGCACCATTTCCATTGCGTCTGCCGTCCAGCGGGGTACGTAGCATGCCTTATCTGTTCAAACCCATGAATCCACTTCTTTGCCCGACTGATTATGTATGTACCTGTAGAGTGCAATATATCATGAATAATGGATCGCGTGTTGATCTCGCTCGACGGCATGCTAATGTAGACGCTAATGTTGCGGCTCTTTTTGTAGACCTCCGATTTAAGCAGGTGCTGCACCACAGTCTCTGCTGTTGTCATTCCAAGCGAATCAGAATAGCACGGTATTCAATGAAGTATCGACATACATTCACTGGCTAGAGTCGACCCTGAGACTGCCTTGAGGACGGTCTTAAGCTCCTTGCGGAGCGTACGCTTCAAGGCAACTGCGGTGGCGATGGAGGTCATTCTGCAGTAGCAAGAACAAATAAAAGTGCCGAGATGGCCCTGAGAATCCCCGCGTTTTTCTTTTCTTTTCTTTTCTTTTTTTTTTTTTTTTTGGCAGTAGATCTATCTTTCTGGTCATACAAAATAAACGGGTATTATATTACTACTACTATTCACAGAAAAGGATCAAAAAGCTATGGATAGACCCTCTCATAGAGATGGCCTGCATCCGAAATCAAACCACCACAAGTGTCCGCTACGGCCCCCGTAGAGGATCCCCATCGGTCCCATCGCAAGTCGGCTGCGCACCGAGTCATAACCATCCGAAAGGTCATCCTCGTCGCGAAAGTCCGTCTCGATCCAGTCGCGTCGTCCGTTGCGACACGCGACTTGCGCGGCCGTCGTCCCGTTGAGGGCGAACAAGGCGAGATGTCCCTTGCGATGGATGATCGCCACCCGGTCATTGTGGACAGCGACGCTGACAACGTCGCGCGGTGCCCAGCCGAGTGGCGTGGTCCGAATCGAATGGGTCAGCTCTGGCCGGCGAGTGAGGTCCGGCTGCGGGCCGGATGGCTTTTGGGGGTGAATGTACTGCTCTGTGCGATTCTGGCAGGCGTAGCCATAGTCATTGTACGCCGAGGACAGACGTCGTCTCAGTCGCCGTCGCTTGGTGCTTTCTCGTTTCAGAAGAGATGACAGTGATTGGCGTGGGGCGGTGTCGGTCAGCGAAGCATTCTGGCTTTTTGGTTCTTCTTCTTCTTGTTGTTGTTGCGGTTGCCAGCGGTAGTGGAGGATGCGGCGGGGATTGTTGGGTACGCAGACGAGATCAAGCGATCCGTCGTAGGTGACGCAAGGTATAGCACAGGATGCTATTCGTGGAGCGGAGGCCTCGGCCGTGCTGTGGATATCAAAGCTTTTGAGGTAGCCGTCGACACTGAGTGTTATCACGCTGTTCCCGGCAAGATATACGGAGTGCGGTTGATTGTCAAGAGCCTAAACAAAAACAGCGTTATCATCTTGTAGGACCCAGATAACTGTTACCGTACTCACCCTGTGAGTCAGCCGCACTCCTTTGCGCCAATTCCAGACAAACACGGCCGAGGGTCGCCTGCCAGACACGACAAAGTAGTCTTGATGGATAGCGATGCAGTCAGGCACAAACCATGGGTGTGATCCGCCTTTGAGAACTTGGATGGGATCGGTATGACATTTCTGGGTATCATAAAACATGCACTTGCTGTGGATTAAGTCTAATCAGCTACTTTCGCACGTAGATGCACGTCATTTGTTTTCTTTTTTTTTTTTTTCGTTTTTTTATACAAAACTTACGATCCCCGCATGGCAACAACCATCACATGCAGGCCGGGCAAGATATCAACGCACTCGACGGTCTGGTCTGAAAAGGTCCAGGTATGCTTGTGCTCAAAGGTGTGGTGTTCGGGGATATAGTGGTAGAGATGCACCCGGTTATCCTACGTATCGAATTGAGTTCACAGGGCGGCCATACAACTGGTTCTCCTATCATCATGATCATCATCACCGTACTTCGGAAAGTGTCACCAAACTATGCTGGCGTAGTTTCACAGACAAAAGGCGGCAGCCCTGGGCGATCAGCTGAAGACGTTGCACAATGCCCATTCGCCAGTTGACCTGAGTCCGAGCCTGGCAATACCGGGATTGCCACGACAGGCGCGCCAGGTCGATATGCACATCCTCGGTTTGGTGCTTTTTATGTAAAAGTAGATCCGGATACTGCTGGTAGAGCTCGACATACCGATGGCGCCACAGTGAAGTATCCTGCGCAATATGCCGCCATACACGACATACCTGCATAAGATAGATCAGTAAAGCAAAGAGGAGATCACTATTCTTGTGTACGTACGAGCTGGGCACGGACGAGGTCGTTGAAGGGCAGCTTTGAAAACACTTGGAGCGCAAGCTCCCGTGGCAGCCACGACACAATGTCGTGCTGCTCAATGAGGGGCGTCTCGTCGGCGTTGTCATGAGGACGGCAGTCGACGGCAGGCGCACTTGCACACACATCGGAGCGTTATTACTGACTCCATAAAGTTATAACAATAAGAATAATAGTCGAGGCTTACGATTTGGAAGCGAGAAGAGAAAGCTTTCGCAAGGGCTTTACTAGCTGCTCTTGGACTGATTTTCGGCGCGTCATGTAAAATTCAGAAAAAGGAAAAGGGAAAAAGAAAAAAGAAAAGAGAGAAAGAGAAAACGGTAGTGTGAAAGCGTGAAAGTGTGAAAGTGCGAAAGCGTGAAAAGGGAAATAAAAAAAAGGGAAAGGAGCGTGGGTCGATCCGATTCTGTGGACAAGGTAAAAAGCGAAGTTTGTGTGTTTGTGTGAGCCGTCGTGGGTGAGAGTGTGTGCAAAAATCATCGAAAAATGTGAATGCTGAGACAAGAAGAGTGCAAAAGGACCATATACGGCAAGTGAAGCGGAGGAGGAGAAGGGAGAGTGTCACTTTTGATATTGCATGAGATGGCATGTGCTCACACTATCATTCGTGTTATCTTTGCGTGTTTTTTTCCCTCTTTTTTGCTTTTTTACTCTTTCGCATAGACAAAAATGCCGTCCTGGTCGTCCGAATCGATCAGGTGCAGACCGTCGATCTCACTCAGGTTGAATACGAGGCTAACAATGCGCGCACCGCGCTGGTGGTGATACAACAACAAATCGGCTAATTTGTCAGTGTGGTCAGGCAGCAGAAACAGCACCACCACCGACCAATCCTCTTTAACCAGCTCAGGCAACCCCAACAAGTCACCCTGTACAAATTCAGGCGCATTGCCGGTCACTTGTCGTGCGAGCTGGTGTGATTGCTCCACCAAGGCCGGATCGCTCTCGACGCCGAGTGCCCGCTGGACGCCGAATGCTGCTTTGGCTGCCGTGCAGAAACGGCCGTCGCCCGAGCCGAGATCGAGCACGCGATCGGTCGCACTAACGTTGGCCATGCGCAGTGCTTTCAGGACACGGGCAGCCGAGGTCGGGCAAAAGGGAGCGAGGCTGGCGTCTTCTTCGTCGTCGAGGTAGGCCGGAAACGGGTTCGCCTCGCTGGCATCTTGTGCGGCATGGTCGGCATCACCAAACACTTGAAGAAACCGCGTTTCCTCCTCTTGCGACATAACAAGAAACAAACAAAAAAAATAAAAGAGACGGAATTTTTTATGAAAAAATATTTTTTTAAACATGTGGTCCATGCGAGATACGAGTGTCAACATTTGGTATTCGCCATTCAAGGTGAAAGCGAGACAAGGATCAAGTAGTGGGTGTGGGATATATATGCTATGATTGAGAGCGGTAGGACATGCGGTATATGGAAGGACCCAAAACTTACAGATATCGAATGGTTGGCAGGAAAGAAAAAAAAATGTATGAAATGTATAATGATCTTGCTGAGTTTGGTCGTGAGTGGTAATGAACATCGATTTTTGCTAACCTCAACCTTCTTTTCTGTTTAAGGTACCAGAGAAAAAGGAAGACAACACTCATGTCGGCGGCAAACTATTCCCGGCGGACGTTTGCCAAGCGGGATCTCTTGCCAACCTCAACCAACGGTAGACCAAAGCGTAAGTCGTTTTAAACCAGGATTTTGTCCTCTTGTTTCCATTTGCCGTTCATTGTGTGTGTGTGGTCGGTCAGTTTTCTATTCAACCGTTCTGGAATGCGATGAAGTGGATCATCCAACCAATACTGAATGCCATCGTCTTCTCCAACAGCTGAACCGCTGGTGCTCGGCCTGACACGGAAACAACTGTCGCTTGTGGTCTTGGTGGTGCAGAACAGCACTCTTGTGCTGATGATGCGCTACTCTCGAATTGTGCAAAAGGAAGGCCAGCCCATGTACCTTGCATCGACCGCCGTCTTCCTGGCCGAGGTCTTAAAAATAGTCGCCTGCTTGGCTGTGATGCGCCATCAGCAGCGGACCTGGCCCCGATTCACGTCCATGGTGCGCAATGAAATCCTGAACAAGCCGCAGGAAACCTTAAAGATGCTGATCCCCTCTGGGCTCTATGCGCTCCAGAACAATCTACTCTATGTTGCGCTGAGCAACCTTGAGGCCGCGACGTTCCAGGTCACGTATCAAATGAAGATCCTCTCGACGGCGATATTCTCGGTCGTCTTGCTCGGCCGCTCCCTCACTCGCGGCAAGTGGCTCGCGCTCGTCCTCCTCATGATTGGTGTCACCATGGTACAGTCTCAGAGCATGTCCAACTCCACCCCGCCGCCCGCCCCTCCCGCGGTGGATCAGGCTGCGCCGGTGCCTGTTGCTGCCGCCGAGCCGTCCCAGATCATTGCGGTGCAAAGCCCTTTAATTGGTCTCTTGGCCGTCATCACGAGCTGCATCTCGTCCGGCTTTGCCGGCTGCTACTTTGAAAAGATCCTCAAGACGTCCGAGACGTCCATGTGGGTCCGCAACATCCAGCTCGGCATCTCGGGTGCTTTCTTTTCCTTGGTGGGCATGCTTGCATATGACATGCAGGCCTTGCGCGCCGGGGGTCTATTGCAAGGCTACGACTGGCTGACCTGGGTCGTGGTCGCGAATCAGGCCCTCGGTGGCCTACTCGTGGCCATCGTCGTCAAATATGCTGACAACATCCTTAAGGGCTTTGCGACGAGCTTGTCCATCATTGTTTCGGGCGTTATCAGTTTTTACTTGTTCAATTTTCAGCCGACCTCTCCCTTTGTGTTTGGCGCCATCATCGTCATGGTGTCCTCCTATCTCTACGGCCTTGACTTTAAGAAGGCCGGCCCCATCAAGCCGCATTGATAGATGATACCTTCCTTAGTTTAATCTCTTATTCGCTATACACACTCGCATCTTGCTCCTTATATAATGCCATTGGCCCCTACCACTTCTTTGCTTACTTTGATTCCTTTCTTGATCTTTCCTTTTACTGTTTTGCATTTGTAAACCCTTTTACTCAACATATAATACACATATATATAGACCGTTCTTTTGGTTATTATCCAATTTTGTCTGATTTTCTGCAAGCGCTTGCTTTTTTTTACTCGTTCGGGGATTTCATTGATCAATTTTTTTATGATCGCCCAGGGCCTCGCCAGCTCAGGTGTGGGATCGTCGGATCTTTTTTTTTTCATGCCCAGGAACATGTTCGCTGATGAAAGCGTCCAGCCGGTGTAAATTGCAGAAAGAAACCAAGAAAGACAAATGGAGTCGAAACCAAGCCGCATGATGGAATGGGACGGATGTGTGACCCTCTTGCGGAGGACGTGTCTATTTAGGCAAACCCAAACTTGCGCCACTCTCTGTCAAAAAGAAAAGAAAGTTGGAATTCCTTTTCATCCCGCTGGAGCAAAAAAAAAAAAAAAAAAAAAAAAAAAAAAAAAAAAAAAAAAAAAAAAAAAAAAGGACCCAAACAAAAACAAAAAACCAAAAAAAAGCCCAAATCGGGTCAGTTGTGTATGAGCAAAGCAAGGAGGCAACGACGAGTGATGGCTGCTGAAACATGCACATATGCATTGTGTTCTGTTAAGTTATAGCTATTCAATTGTCACCCGGTTGCATCTTTCTGGACAATTTTTTATGATCCCCATACTCCTTTCTTTTTTCTGTGTCGTTTCGTTCTCGATTTAAATGAGCGCTTACTATTCTGAATCCAACCCAGTACATAGCCTTTTTATGCCAAGCGGGAGCACGAAAAATTGTTCGGTTAAGCAAATATAGAAAGAAAATGGAATGACGGAATGGTGCGCCAAGGCCGCCCGTACAAGTGCATGAGCACTGGGCTGCTCCCGCCCTTGTATACCATAACCTTAGCTCTATTGTTCATATATGAAAAAAAAAAAAAAGACGTGAGACGTAAGCGTTTGCGTTTAGTGTCACCTTCCTAAATAAAAAAACGGGAATTGAATATATTTTTAGCGCGCCCGCCACACATCCCTCCACGCCCGGAAGCGGGTCCAACTGTCGTCCACGCCTCACACTTTTGCAAGCGGCCAAGCTTTTATTTTTTTTTTGGTTCCTTTTTCTTTTTTTCTTCCCTCTCTCTTCTTTACCTTCTCGTTACTTTGAATGTACCCAAACAACCCCCCGCCCCCGCCACCAGGGCATCATCAAAAATCAGAGTACGATCAGTACCCGCTCCAGGACACGCAGTTTGCGGCTCAGCCCGTCGACCGCGGCGACCCCTTTGCCGATCCCTATTCGGAGGAGCACCAGCAAAACATGCCGGTCTACGACCACCAGCCGCTGCTTAACAACCCTAGTGGATCCTTTGGTTACCCACCTCCCGGCACGCCAGCTGCGCCTGCCTCGCCTTTCCAGCAACCTTCGCCTCAGATGCAACCCCCACCGTCGCCCAATATGCACTATGGTGGCGCACCGCGACGACAGCCGCGCCGGTACAAGACAAGTAAGTTTATCACGATAAAAAATTTTTACTGGTGGGGAGAGAGAGAGAGAGACGGCTCATGCAGGGTTGTTTTATTAGCGCGAAAGGTCAAGCTGCACCGCGGTCACCTGGTCCTGGACTGCCCAGTACCCACGCGATACCTGCAGTCGGTGCCGATCAAGGATACCAAGGAATTCACGCACATGCGCTACACCGCCGCGACGTGCGATCCTTCCGAGTTTGAGAGCGAGGGCTACACCCTCCGTCAGCAGTTGCTCGAGCGCCGGACCGAGCTGTTTATCGTCCTGACCATGTATAACGTAAGTACCGGAATGGGCAAAGTCGTATCCAAGCAATGCAGGTGTGAACCGATATTCATTTCAAAAAAAAATAATAATAGGAAGACGAAGTACTGTTCGCGCGTACCATGCATGGTGTCATGAAGAACATTTCGCATTTGTGTGGGCGCGACCGTTCGCGCACATGGGGCCCCGAAGGTTGGAAGAAGATCACGGTGTGCATCGTCTCCGACGGCCGCAACAAGATCAACCACCGCACGCTGAATCTTCTTGCCACGCTTGGTGTGTACCAAGACGGCGTCGCCAAAAACGTGGTTGGTGACAAGGAGGTGACGGCCCATATCTATGAGTACACGACCCAGCTGTCGGTCGATCCGGAGATGAAGTTCAAGGCTGCCGACAAGGGCATCACACCCTGCCAGATGCTGTTCTGCCTCAAGGAGAAGAATCAAAAGAAGATCAACTCGCATCGCTGGTTCTTCCAGGCCTTTGGACCTTTGATCCAGCCGAACGTGTGTGTTCTCATCGATGTCGGTACCCGTCCTGGTCATTCCTCCATCTACCACTTGTGGAAGGCGTTTGATATCAACTCCAACATTGCAGGCGCGTGTGGTGAGATCCGTGCCCTGACGGGTACGGCAGGTATTGCCTTGCTGAACCCGCTTGTGGCCGCCCAGAACTTTGAGTACAAGATGTCCAATATCCTTGACAAGCCGCTAGAGTCTGTATTTGGTTACATTTCTGTCTTGCCCGGTGCCTTCTCTGCCTATCGCTTCACCGCGCTCCAGAACGACGTCAACGGCCATGGTCCGCTTGAAAAGTACTTTTTGGGTGAGACTCTCCACGGTGGCGACGCCGACATCTTCACTGCCAACATGTACCTCGCCGAAGATCGTATTCTCTGCTACGAGCTTGTTGCCAAGAAGGATGCTCACTACGTGCTGCATTATGTGAACCGAAGCTATGGTGAGACGGACGTGCCGGACGGCGTAGCTGAATTTATCTCGCAGCGTCGTCGTTGGTTGAACGGTTCGTTCTTTGCGGGTGTGTATGCGCTCTGGCATTGGCGCAAAGTCTGGGCTTCCGACCATTCGTTCGTCCGCAAGCTTATGTTCATGGTTGAAGACGTCTACAACACGTACAACATGCTGTTTGCCTGGTTCGCCATGGGCAACTTTTACCTGACTTTCTACATCCTGACCTCGGCCCTCGCGTCCGATGACCTTGATCCTGCCCCGTTCTCCTCTCAAGTCGCCAACGTACTTCATACCGTCCTCAACTACATCTACATCCTCCTCATCATTGTCCAGTTCATCCTCGCCCTCGGTAACCGCCCGCAGGGCTCACGCTGGGCCTACACAGGCTCCATGATCTTTTTTGCCATCCTGATGGTGTACATGATGTTTGCCACTATTTGGATCACCGTCGTCGGTATTCAAACTGCTGTCGACGATGCCAATGGCAGTGCGCTTGCCATGCTCGGCCAGTCCACGTTCCGCAACATCATCGTCTCGCTCCTGTCCACCTACGTCATGTACTTTGTCGCCTCCATTCTCTTCCTTGATCCCTGGCATATGTTTACCTCGTTTGTGCAATATGTAAGTACTCAATCGAAAACCGTTGGAGCAAGAGTGTTCATTTTCGTCGTCTTGTATAGATCTTCATGTCGCCATCGTACACGAATGTCCTCAATATTTACGCGTTCTGTAACACACACGATGTCTCATGGGGTACAAAGGGCGATACCAAGGTGAACACCGACTTAGGTGTCGTCAAAGCAAAGAAGGACGAGTCAGGCGAGCACACGGCCGAAGTCGACCTGCCCGTGGAAGAAAAGGATATCAACGAAGCGTACGAGGCCGCTTGTCTCGAGCTGCAAAAGAAGCCGGAGGTCGAGGAGCAGCACCGCGATGCCCAGACCAAGCAAGAAGATTATTACCGTGCCTTCCGTACCCGGATCGTCCTGTCGTGGATCATTAGCAACCTTGCCCTGGTCGCGATTATTACCAACACGGCCTTCAACGGTCTCGGCGATTTTCAGAAGCGGAGCACGATCTACCTTGGTTTCGTGCTGTGGTCGGTCGCTGCCTTATCGGCAGTCCGCTTCGTCGGCTCGTGTCTCTACCTCCTCTTTAGAATCTTTACTGGTTAATCACCTGCCATTTTTCCCCCTTCCTTGTATACTTATTCGTGCCCTTGTGCGCATTGCACATTCTCTTTGTTTTCTTCACACACGTTACTCTCATTTCTCTCGCACACCTTAGTAGATATTCCTAGTTTTGTTTATTTTCATTACACCACCGGTGTCTCCTCTCTTGTACCCTACCTTTCCTTTATTCTCTTTCTCTCTGTGTATTAAAATCTTGTAGCAGCAAGTCTTCTGACTTGTTATTTATATTTAACGCATAGCGCTTTACCGTATGTGCTGCTTTATTCCTTTGTCTAGGAAACTGGCCGGAACGCCATTATCCTCCCAAACATTACAGGGAATGTCTAGAAAAAATGCATGTGTGATACGAAGAGCGTTGCACTAAGTAGTCGTGTCTGCATGGAAACCGAGTCATGGTGACAAAATCGTTCGAATACGCAAGCGCAGGCATGACAGTCCTGTCCTCAACGATCTAATCCCAAAAAATTAGTGAAAATCCAAGTGATGTAAAATGAATATGGAGCCTCCTTTGTGTAGTGTGTGACGATGAATAACGGTTTAACAGTAACACGGTTAACACTGCAATCTTTGACTCGATGACAGCACGATGCACGGATTTGATTTGTCTGTGACAGAGGCGAAACAAACAATGGCGCCTGCTCAGGTACCCTTCCTCACGTAAATACGGTAGAACTACGTCTACCACACGTCATGCTGGCTTTCAAATGCGGATCAATTGAGACGCATTAGATACAAAAAAAGACCTCGGCTCTCCCATTCTACTCCCTTCTTCTTCTCTTTTATCACGTACACACACTCACACACTTGTACTTACATTTACACACAGAATGGCACAGCAGCAGCAAAAAGGATCGATTTCTCTTCACGATGCTCCTCAAGCTGCGCAGACGACGCATCCGATGGAGCAAAATACGGGCAACGACTCATTCATGGCCTCGGCGAGCGCGCCCAGCAGCAACCGCCACAGCGCGGCAGTCGACAGCACCTCATCGTCGTCAGGCCGTCCCCAAGCTGATCCCAATGCCTTCATGACCTCTAACGATCAAGGTAGCCGTCGCGCGTCGTGGCAGTCTGAAATGACGCCCGCCGAACGTGCCAAGGCGCTTGAGCAGGAGATGAAAGAGAAAGCCAAGGCGCGCAAGCAGCAGCGCGGTACCGGCAAACTCATGAAGGTCGGAGGCGTCGAACGTGTCCTTCAATAAATGGGTTTCCCATCCAGATATTCCTCATTACTTCTCTGTATCGAACGTATTTCTGTCGCACACTTCTAGTAGTCCCGATAATCATTATTTTGCTTCCAATATCAAATTACACACTACCTATTCTTTACTCGTCAATTTTGGTCTTTTTTCTGGTTTGTTCTGTGGTATCTACAAGATTTTCAGATGCTGATAATTGATCCATGTCGTCATGTAATATTGAACATTCTACAATGTATGGTGTCACATTACGAGAGATATTCACCCGACACTGGCCGTTTATGCAACAATGCACAGACAATCAACACTTTCAAAGCTTCACAACTCTGTAAAATAAGTTTTTGTTCTGAAACATGGATATTTCTTTCCTAGTTGGTCATATCCCATAAAATTCAGGCGGGACTTGATGTGAAACTGAAACATTTTTTTTTATTCGTCTCATAGGTCAGCGATACCATGCTATTACATATCAACCGTATATTTGCCATGTACACAATAATATAGAAATCCTACAGAAATCTTCCATTGAAATCGCGCTTAATAACTGATGTTGCATGCACAATTTGTGAGCCATAGAGGCGAGCTCTTTTTTGACGATTGCCTGCAGGTATAATGGGGGTTTTGGAAATGGCGCGTTCTCTGCTCTATGGAGCACCCACTAAGACTCAAACGAATGCACAATGCTACGAATAGTACGAATTATACACATGTATACTGAAGTTTTACATATTTCATAGAATGCAGTCGCTACAGGAGTCTAGTAGTAGGGTGCTTGCTCTAGGGTAATCCAATGTTTACGGAAGGACAATGTACTTTTGGAGGTGCTCGGGGATGGCAGTATCGAGCTTCTTGGTCTCCAACCAGCTGCGGGAGAACAGGCGGGATTGGTATCGGTAGGCACCATCAGCCAAGATGGTGACAATCTTCTTGTTCTTGCCGAGCTCCTTGGCAAGCTTGACAGCAGCCACAACGTTCAGGGCGGAACTGGCACCGACGTAAATACCCTCTTCATCCAAAAGACGGTAGAGCATCTCAATGGACTCCTCATCTGGGACATTGAACGAGCCGTCGACGAGCTCGACGTCCTGGGCCATGTTATCGGTGATTCTGCCCTGGCCAATACCCTCGGTGATGGAACCGCCCGAGCGCTCAAAGAGCTTACCGCCACTCTGGAAGTAGCTGTGGAGAACCGATCCGGGAGGATCAGCGACGTAAATCTGGACGTCCTTGTTCTGGGATTTGAGGTAACGAGCGGTACCGGCAAGGGTACCACCGGTACCGGTGGCGCAGGTGAAGCCATCGACGAGACCTTCAGTTTGGGCCCAAATCTCGGGGCCGGTGGTCTCGATGTGTGCGCGACGGTTGGCAATGTTGTCGAACTGATTGGTCCAGACTGCATTGTCGAGCGACTCGGCGTGGCGAGCGGCTTGATGGTTGTAGTTTTGCGGGTTGTCAAAGGCGACAGCAGGTACAGGGTGGACTTCGGCGCCCAGCATGCGGAGGAGGTCGATTTTTTCTTGCGACTGTAATACGATAAGTCAACGAGATGTAAATTAAGAGGGTTACTGAACATACCTGGGTGTTGGGCATATAGATGACACACTTGTAGCCCTTGGCACGGCAGACGTGGGCCAAACCAATACCAGTGTTACCAGCCGTACCCTCAACAACCGTACCGCCAGGACGAATAAGACCCTTCTCCTCTGCGTCCTTGACGACGAAAAGAGCAGCACGGTCCTTGACAGAGCCACCGGGGTTCATGAACTCGGCCTTGGCCAAAATCTCGGAGCCGGTCTCCTCACTGAGACGGTTCAGACGGATCTACCTTTGCTCAATATCGCACTTGGTTTCACTTTAACCATTCGCTTACCAGGGGAGTGTTACCGATGGCACCAATGAAGCCCTTGGTAATCTGACATTTCAACGCTCATGAGCTTATTGTCTAGGATATCCAAACAGAACTTACTCCAGGGCGGACGCCGGGCTGGACGGTGGAATAGGCCCGGACGGCGGTACGGATAGCGTTCATGACCATGGTGACCGTACAAGCTTTATGTATAAACAAGTAGTAAAAAACAAAAGAGAAAAAAACTATGGGTAAAAACCTTAATAATACTCTCTACACTGAATGGATGGTGCCTGTGTTGGAAATGACGCGATTTGCAGGCCTTCTCATTTGACTCGGTTAAATATGCTGCCGCAACCATTCTTGCGGATCTTCGACTCCAACCAGATCTTCGGCCGTCTCGAGCAAATCCTGCAGCTCAGCTGTGAAGGCTGAGCTCACTGAAAAATAGGTCCCGAGTGCCAGGAACGATGGGCTGTTGATCTCTTCTGGCCGAATCTTGAGGCTATTTTCAAGCGCCTGGGTCAGCCGGTTCCGAGCCTCGTTGGGCGCTATAAGATATGGTGGCAAGGACATCTTGGCTGATAGTGTCGCAGCAAGCAGCTTGATAGTTGTCATAATTGAAGCAAGCTAGAGGCATATTGCAGTATTCAAAGGTATGAGTCAGCGAGTCCACTCTATAAAAGGGTGGAAATCTCCTTACGTAATCTCGGCGAGCCTCAGTCGTTGTCAAGGCCACCTGTCGCTGCTTCTTTGGATCCATCGCGTGCAGCGAATGACCCTAAAGCAAGATTTCCACTTAGTCGGTATACATGTTGAATTGCTGTCTATTTGTAAGCATACCATGGCATAAACCAAATCCGTCATATTCTCGACCTTGTCCAGGATGATGCCGTAGCGATCTGCCGGGAAGTCGCCGCGCAAGGGTGGCTCATATGCCGATAGCTTTAAGAACGTCCGCTCATCCGCAATCTGGCGTCGGATATCGAGAGTGAGCTTGCGGAACCCTTTGATCTGTTCCTCTGTTGGCCGCTTATTTGACAAAGACGGCATCACCAGATTAACCGTCAGCACGCCATAGAGTCGACCGATATCTCTCAGTGTAAACGCCAAACGCTTGCGTAGTTCCACACGGCCTGTCATGGGATAGGGAAACATGGAGACTATCACAGCAGCAGCAAGACCAATAGTGACCAGGAGCATACGCTTAAAGTCGTCTTTAGCTTCGATTTCCTTTTCTAGTAGTAGTATACGGAATAAGCGTACATACCTTGCCAGCTACTGTATAGACAGGCTGCCAGCTAACTGAGTTTGTAACCACATAATCGAATTCATACACGGTCACCTAGCCAAACAATAAGAAAAGAAGCACAACTGATAAATACGATGTTTACCAGTAACATGGTAACCGTATAAAGCATCGCCATGACGCGATATTTGACTTTGAAGATAAAGACATAATATGAACCGATGGAAATGAAGAAGCATAGGACACCGATGCCATAAGGGTTGCCTCGTGATATCTCCCAGACGATGATGCCTGTGATACCGCCTCCAATCGTACCAGCGACACGCATTAAAGTCCTATCAAAAATAGAAATGAGTCTTCTCATCCTCAAGTAATGAATATATGCAATCATACGCGAAAAAGAAAAAGCCGTGAGTTGGGGCCATCCAGAACATGAGAACAATAATAGCCCATTGTCCACGCCAGCTCGAGTACCAGTCGGCGCTCTGTGGAAGAAAAGCAGGTAAAGCGACAAGCACAGCGGCAGACGCAGCTTTGAAGGAAAAGAATGGATTGGTCCCAAAGAACCAGGTCTTGACCTTGTACAGCATATTAAAGAACTTCTGTGAGCGTGACTTGGGCGGATCGACGTCTGGGTCGCGATAATACATCTTGCCGCCTGTCATGGTGGTAAAAGCACTGTGTGCGGTCTCATCCTCGCGCGCCTCATGGAGGGTATTGGTACGCACTAGAGTGAGGTCATGCGGGCTTGTGTCGTAGTCGCCTGCATCAGCACCTACGTTGGGATCTACATCGGTGTGATGAAACCACTTTTTGAGCGAGTGATTGGGCATCCAGATGCGTCGCTTGGATCGCTCCTGCTCGATCCCGTCTATAAGTGCAAGAAAGTTGACCATGGCATGCACAAATTCGCGCAAGTTGAAGCGATACAAGGACAGAAGATACAGGCCCGTGTTGTGATGCTTGATATGCTGCCGCCGGTAATACTCCTGTACCATCATGTGAACGTTTTGACCGGCTTGGTCGTCCAGTTTGCGAAGAGCATCCTGAAGCTGTTGGGCAGCGATCCGCTGAGGCGCCTTTTTTGGATCCGTTTCGCGAAATGAATACAATCTTGGAAACGGCCAAAGTATGCTGTTTAAGGCACTTCGCTCTGCCTCGCCATGAAATGGCTTGAGACGCTCTCTGCACTCTGCGATAGCATCCACACATGCATTGGAAAGCTCCATATACAAATCGTGGATCTCACTGATGGCAGCTTTCAAAGTATTCTTTTCGCGCTCGTCTCCGCCCTCGTCGGTAAGTAGATCCTTCTTCAGAATCCAGCTTAAGCCGATACCATGTAACGGTGCGCGCATAGTCTTTATAACTTTAGTCATGTTGCGGACGTCATTACTGTTGAGCCGCGAAAATGTGATTTCGCGGTAAACCACACGTTTGCAGTCGATGAGCATGAGAACACCGCTTTGAAGTCGTTCGTGCAAAGAGGGTAAAGTCGAATTGAACGAGGTGGGTGATGTGGCAAGGAACGCCTCTGAGTGCTCCTTGAAAAACTGGTTGAATCCGTCAAGGCAACGATCAAGCACATTCATGTACGTAGTAAGACTATCGTCCGGCCAGATCAAGCCAGCGACAGCTAAGGCCAGGCCGCCACCGAGCGCAATGGGTATCAGGTATTGCCACTAATTCGAATTAATAAAAGTCAGGACAGAAAGATCTCGGGACATACCACAAGTGCCGGGCTAAATCCTTTCGTCATAGCTGCTTGCGTGGTAGTGAACTACAATTCGGTGAGATCGCCAGCATGTTTTTCACAGCATCGGCTTACCGCCAACAAAATGCAAGCGATAATGCAACCGAATTTGGCTTCACCGCCGAACCAAAATAAGTAAAATGAAAAAAAAATGCCATTGTACTTTTTGTCATACCGCGCGTAAATTCAAGACGGACATAGGTAAAGATAAATACGCCAATGACGAAAAAGACAGCCAGGATGCCACTCGAGTGAGGTTGGATTGGATTCGGATTCGATTCATCTCGACTCAAATCAGCCAGAAATATGGCTAAAAAATGAGCCTGAATTTAGCCGTGCTTAGGTAAGTATACAAGGAAAAAGGTCGCGTACCTAACATCATCCATGCGCTTGCAATTAAAGCACCAAAAGTACCGTAAAAGGCATCCTATACTCGCGCTCATGTAAGAAACCTATTCGACATAGTAAGACAGACTTGCCTCTGCAACCGCGCCTAGAAGAAAAAATGAGCGTGCGATGTGGACGAGCAAAGGTGACGTACCCACAGTCCTCGCTGGAAAATAAAACACAATGACAATACAAGTCAACAGTGCGCCGGGCCCGATGGCATTGCGGCAGCTATCATCGAGGGTCATAATGAGGGCGAGCAAGATAGCGATCGCCATTTTGATCGCTTTGCGAAACTGTACAAAAGGGGGAGGTTTGATAGCATTCCAAAGTCGCGTTGACCAGGAGGCGGCAGGTTCCTTCTTTTCATTTTCATCCGCTGCTTGGCCTTGTTCCGGTGATTCTGGCTTAATATTGGTATCGACGACAATTTGCGTAGCATCACTGCGTCGTCTGCGAAGGGGGGGTTCTTGTTCGTTTGATCCGCGAGAGGCGTCTCTTCCCGCTGCTTCCATGAAACAAAGATTGACAAGAAAAGAAAAAGAAAGAAAAAAAAAGTTTTGGAAAAAAATAGGAAGGAAAGCGACAGCAGAAAGCGGCGTTGTGAGTCCTACTTGCACGCTTGCGTCCTATGTATTGCGGGATGAGAGTGGACATTCTTGGCTGAAACTGGAGAACTATTTGCCCACTAGACTCCCATAAAGGGCCTTGACATTGTGTAAACTCGCTGCCCTGGGACAAAATTTTGCCGTCTGGGCTCATACAGGTCTCAGTGTCAGCGATCTTTACGACTGCTTATCATATATTTTTTCTTTGTCGTGGTCGCCTTGTCGGGCATTTCAAAGTGAAGAATGCAGCGAGAGGCCATTAACTTGCATGACTTGGTTTCAAGCATGCAATTGCCGTTCTCGTTTTTTAAGTGCCCCGCAGACACTAGACAATGTATACTCCATCTCATACTTGTCATTGTCAAGCCATGGAATCGCGATCTCCTTCTTTTCTGAGCGTTCCTGAGCATGGTATCCTTCTTTCTGGGCTTATAAGACTCAACGGCACATGTAACAGAGCCTCTTTGACGGATATCTCCCTTCGATGACATTGGAAAGTGGATGGTTACACACACACAAGGCATAATAGTCTCTTTACGCATCGGCCCGACATTTCATTTTCCCGGAAGATTGCTCTGGGCATGTACGAACTGTGCTGTTCATTCGCGAACGGAGTTTGCTATGGACTCCATTGGAAATAAGGATTCTCCCTCCAGTCGGTTATACACTTGATGGAAGTTATGTTCGACAATCCTGTAATGAGCCACACTCATGCCTACCACGACGTCGAATACAACGATCACACATGAATCAGGGATGTCTTTAATATGTTAACTCTCCTCTCCATACCGTGCGTACTATGATGCTCTGTAAGTTTCAAGAAAATTTGATTTTACAGGCCGTGGTATTGACGTCATGATGAAATGGCATTATTTAGCCTAGCTAAAAGACGAGCGTCATGTATGATGTGAGAATGTAGGTGATTGCGATTTTGCTTCTTTTATGACAGACTGCGCTTTTCTATGTGATTTTCTACTCATCGATAGCAGACCATTAAGAAGAAGTAGATGAGGTGTTCTGTGGCATACATATGCACCCAGCAATGTAATGGGCTTTTTTTCTTGCTGCCTTTGCGGAGGGTATCTTATAACGCAAGCAGTCGCAGAATGCATGGCGGACTACGTTCCTATTGCCTGTAAATAAGCAAACTGAGACATGATCCTGCAGGGTAGCAAAAGACAGTCTTATTTTGCTGATGGGGACAGAGGCGCATGCATTGAAGCAAATGTTTGATGAGAACGTGCCTGCTTTTCGGAACCTTCTAGGTCGAGGCAGGGACACGTTGCTTTTGAATTGAAGTCAGCACGACTACGCAGCAGTTGAGGTCGCGAACGGACGAAGCTTTGCAGAATTCCAGATTGATAGGCAACCTGCCTTTTTTTTTTTTTTGTTGTGGCACAGACCTTACATGATATAAATCGGTTTCGCAAGTTTCACAAATAATTCCGAAGTCGTAATGATACAAAAGATGTCTTTTGTAGAACCATAGACTTTTTATAATGCAGTCCATTCAAAGAATTGATCATCTATCGCACATTCAGTGTGCAATCTAATGCCAAGAAGGAAAAAGAGATCGCAGCAGTCTGGGTCGAAGTATGGCTCATATAAGCGGACGGGTCCGGAGTTAGCTTTATGTCTGTAAAAGCCGTCATGACAGTCGCTATTCCCGATTTCCTGGAGGTCGCAACCGAAAAAAAAAATTGGCCAAATAGAATAAGAAAGGTGAGGTTTGTGTTGGTACAGCAAAAAGCTGTAGGATAATCATTAAGCCTACTTCATGCTCACTCTCAGCCTCTCAGAAAGGTTTGACTTAACTTCTTTCTCTGGGCGTGCACCGTATGTTTCCATTTTTCTATTTCACCGGTCTGAGCTTCTTTGAAGTCTTCTTTTTCTATAGTCCCCAGCTGAGATTTGTCTTCCGTTGCCTTGGAAAAAAGAAAAAAAATCAGAGACAAACTAAAGAACATTGCTTTGGTTATGTGCAACCCAAAGTTATAAGAGAACGGAATAAGTCTGCAGTCACCACAGGCCATGTGTCAATGACAATGAAATTTATTTGCACTTCTTCATGTACACACGAAGAAAACGAATACAAAATTTTGCAGAAAAGACTCACTATTCGTGGGATGATCCCGCGATGATTGGATAATATGGGTGACATGGGATCAAGTTATTATTCGGCGCACCGTGTCGCGAGGAGATTCACAGCCAAATGGAAGGTGAAAATGTCGCACAGATGTTGCTGGCGGAAACACCGCATCGTGCATTCCCGCACAGCCCACTTACACCAACTCATCATTTGGGGGAGGACAGAGCGAAACGAGGGAAGTGGTGGATATATATGCAAATATATGACGATTTAATCCTTTTTGCTGCACCTGTAACAAAGAAAAGAAAAAGGTACGTCTATCGCTAATGGAATATTCCAGCAGTTGTTCTCAATTTTTGCATTGACTTGAACCGTGGTGATGTTAGAAGTGAACGCAAGCATCAGTTGTTTGTCAGGTCGCGTGGCCTAACGATTTTCCTTGCTACGTCATGACATTGCTTTTTGAGTTTGTAGGTGGAAGATCCCGCTGCAGCAGCCCAAAACCTTGCATGTTTCATGCTGATCTTGGCCCGGATAAGCTACCCTGACCTGACCTGACAACGCAGCAATTCGAAGGGTATCCGGTGATCAGTATTTGATTGTGCTCGACCATCTCAATGGCTAGGCAGCTACAATGTAGCCCTTACCGTGCGGGAAAATCTTTCTGTTTCCTCGTGACACAGAAATTCTGTTGATCGACGTGTCCTGAAAAGAAGAAAAAAAAAGGTTTTCTCTGGTCCAATGACGATATCCCCGACGTGCCCATGACGATCCATCGGTTATGGCAACAACGGATGAGCGGAAGGCGGATTATCTGTGTCATTTAAAAGAAACAACAAAAAACCCTATTGTCGCAGTACAAGCATTGAGAGAGATAAGCAAAAGAAAGTATAATGAAAGGCGAGCTGCCGAGGCTGGGGCAAAGGGAGGAACGAAAGTCTCATCATTGTGCAAATTATTTTGTGCCCCCCTCAAAAAATGAACGGGTGCCTGCTGCTTTGATACAAATGGGTAGTTTGCAAGCGAACTTGATCAGTCACATCTTAGTTTTTAAGCTGACTTACCCACTCTTCCTCTTTCCCTTTCTTCTTTCTTTATCACTTTTCTTTTCTTATTTCTCCTCACTCCATTATCCCACTACCGCTTTCCACTACCGCTTTCCACTACCGCTTTCCTAACATGTTCGAGACGTTGATTATTGATCAGGTACGAATGGCTTCCATGCGAACCATTCGGCTTAACACATTTAATCTCTTGTTAGTCAATCCTGTCGCCGCCTTCACCACCCACAAGCCTTGGCAAACGTCGGAATTCCCGCAAAGACGGTGCCACAGAGCATAATTGGAAGATGCGCCGTTATTACAAGGATGCCGAGACATTAAAACCTCGCGCAGGTCCTCCGCCGCCCTTGTCTCCACCGTGCGACAAGGTACCAATGGTTCTGGAGCCTCCGTCTCCTGTCACGGAAGCATCATCATCACGATCGTCCTCGCCTCCCCCTCCTGCCACAACCCTATTCAGCGATCATACCCAATCGCCACGGACACAAACACCCCCACCATGTCTTCCACCAGCCTGCCGCCGAAAGAGCACCCCGCACCGTAGTCTAATGCCGGACGGATTCCTGCCCGATGTGGCCCTCTTCAATGACGCTGATATCGATCGAAAACTGGATATCGTCTTTGGGCGACAACGACGGTCATCCGTGCTCAATGGCCGCAGCATCACCAGTATCACGAGTAATAGTACGAACAGCCATAGCAACCATAGCAGCCCTCACAGCCCTCACAGGCCTCACAGCCCTCACAGCCCTCACAGCCCTCACAACCCTCACAATGGGCAGGATATGCCACCGATACCAAGCATATCAGCCACGACAATCGTCAAATCAAGGTGCAAAAAGAACATCTCTGATTCTGAATCAGACTCGGGAACCACGAGTGATAGCAGCATGAGCGATAGTACAAAAACGAGCGTCTCGACCTTGAAGCCCAAATTTCAGAAGAAGGCTGCCACACAGACGGCGATGCAGTACGACACGTTTGATCTTTCGGTGCCCGACAGCCAAGTCTTTGGCGACCCATGGGTACCATCTCATGACGTGTTGGAAAAACAGACACCGTCCATCAGCTGGAAAGGCACACCACTGGCCATCGAGTCGTACCCCTACTACGACATGCTTCATGCAGGCGAAGCCAAAATTGCATCCACGTTGCGTCTCACGCCTGAACAGTTTCTACGGTGCAAGCGTTCATTGATCCTGGCTGCTAAACAAGCGGACGAAATCGGCGGGACCTTTCGCAAGTCGGACGCCCAGAAGGTGTGTCGGATAGATGTAAACAAAACCAGCTCGCTGTGGACCGTTTTTGGTCGCCTGGGCTGGCTTGGTCCTCGGTGGCCTTACCAATCATAAACATGAACTTGTCCATTCACATTCGGAAGTCGGTTTCCTCTTGTTTTATTTTTTGCCAATACCAGCCTATGCATGGTTTTTTCTTTGGGTCGTGACAGATAGGACAGGGTATCATAAGAAGAGGAGATTCTTCAGTGGTATACATGACAGTCAATTAAGCATACCACCCGCCGCCGGCGTTGGAGTCAGTACAACCTCTTGCAGCTGTGTCATGCACCAAGTAAGCGAAACGTAGAGCATACACATGGTATGCTTTTGCAAAAAAGTGCGAGAATTGATATCAAATGTTCTTGTTGCAATGTGGGATGAAAGGCGGCGGCGGCGGGGGGGTTTTGAAGTTGGAGAAGGCGAGCATAGGGTACTCAGAGTTTCCCATCAGCATCTCCTAATTACATCACTTGTGATCTCTGCTGTTTTGGGTATCACTCATCTTTATTACTATTCCCGTGATGGTGTACATCTATCTATGTGTGTGCGGTTTTCCGTGTGTCCTGACCAAATGGATTCCCTGTGTTTAGACTCCTTCTGACGGTGCACATATTAAGCCAGACAACAACAAATGAGTGGCAGTCAGGAAAAGGAACTGTATCCACGTAGATATAATAAAAATAGGAAATCGGGAACCATGCATGCCCAAGCTGACAGTGAACATGTTGGGCTTCCATTTGCCCGGATCTCTGGGTCTTGTGACAGGTTCCTCAAAGCCAATAAGGAAATGTCAAAAGCTGATCCGTCAGCATTTTTTTTCTTTCGATAACAGAAGAAAAGTGAATAGCTACCAGAATCACCCCTCCCCCAACTTCTTTCAATGGTAATGAGCAGGGGCCGGTCTGTTGCTTCCTGATATATTCAAAAGATATATGAAAAGGCAATTTTCTACCTATCAGGGAGGTGGTCTTCTTTCAAGCTACGTTGTGATTGGCCATTAACAAGAAGCTCAAACGATGAGGTTACTCGCTGCCGTTTTGAACCATGGTGTTGAGTCCGGCTCCTGTAGCAACGGGTTGGCGAGTGTCGTCATTTTTTCTTGAGGGGTTTACATGCTCTCGAATGAGGAGAACTGAACTAATGCTGCCAAAGAGTATGTATCGTCTTTGGTTGGCCACTCAATCCATACGATGAATGTAGAGGTTTTGCAAGTGGTTGCTGATCTAATGTAGACACTGTTTTAGTGATGCCAACTTTATGTGGTAAAGGAGACCTCAGGCCGCCGCACAGAAAAATATGCTGTGCTGGATTTTTATGCGCTGGTTTCGCTTTGCCTCTTTGTGTTCGTTGTTTTTTATAGCAAAATATATCGCAAAGTTTAATGAAGACCATCCCACTACTTTTTATTACTCCTTCTCTTTCCATCAGCGGTTCAATTCTACCCATGCCAAGGAGTCTATGACTAATGGACACGTTGTCGATCGTTCAGTGCGGCAGAGCTTATGTTTCTGACTGGGACCTAAAGTTCTTTCATATCCCGCTAGCACCGTCCCCCAAGGGCGGGGAGAAGATTGGTTTCAAGTTCAACACAAGCCCACTCTGTTCTGTACCGTGACGTTCCTGGCTGAACGCGCAGATCGGTCGAGGTCCTTTAGATCCTTTTCTCTGTAGGTCTAAAGGATCCCTTTTGCTTTTGAAACAACGCGAACGGGTGCATGGATGTGATGTTGTGTCATCTGCAGGGTACGTTGTGCGTCAGCCCATATTCTGCCTGTTACGAAACAAAGCCGAAATAGACTTAATTTTTCCATTCCAGCTGAGCGTCTCGCAGAGGTGTATCCGATGAGGTGCGACCTTTCATGTGGCTGTAGAGATTTTTTTAGTTTGAAATCACCGTAGTCAGCTCAGTATAGCCGTCGTCATGATTTACTGTTTTTTGAAGTAAACAGAGGAGCAGAAGCATTTGCTCTAATAATAAATGTACTTTTTTTATTTCTTGTATGGAAGGTGTATTTGTTGGTACTTGCCTATCAAGTATGGCATCAACAACAACATCACTTACAGATCTTGATATAAACTACGCCTCGTTATACTATCAGTGACAGCATTGAGAAGGAAACAAAGCGCATCGGCTGTAGCACATATATATAAATCTGCTGCATTTCTATGAAGACATATGGGGGTGTTCAATACGAAGTGACGCTATAATAGCAACTCGTGCTGTATTGCTCTTCCAAACATCTCACAAACAAGATAAAAAATCTGCAAACGGGTATGATTTTAGCTGCGTTCTAAGCATAGAAAAGCTTTTATTATAGATGCGGCAATTGTTTGTGCGCTGCGCAGGCGTCTTCATGTAATGTAAATATGCAAGAGGGGATCGACTTCACAGAAACGCGCAGTGATATCGCATGTATGGGTTGTATGAGCGAGTCAGCGAACAGCCAGAGAGTGACAGTGTTATGCGGCTCATTTTGTTGTCCGTATAGGCTTATCAATTTGAGTAAAGGGGCGGACAGAGATCTAGCGTGCTGATGTGCCAGCTGGGTTGCGTGCTGCATGTGTACGTACGAATATGGCGGACAACTAAGAAGATAGTTACGTATTCAAAACAAAAGAAAGAACGCTCTCGAACCATTCTGCTCTCCATCCCGCCCCTGATTATGCTTTTTCTGTCGTCAAGTTTCTTTTGAGCCACTCTGAACAAGGCGCGTCACATATACTGGTTTGATTTTATGAATGTGCATTGGGATGGTAGCACAAAGAACTTTAGTCAACGCATGTCATTGCTGAACCCCCCAAAATAATCGGTCTTTACAAAAATGATAGTTTGCACGTCGTCGTTCATCTCGCAATGGCGTTGACTCCTTGTTGAAGGAGATGGTCATGACCAGACTGTCAACGATCGCATACCAGACAGGAAGAAAGAAAGGTACGAAAAAGCTGGCCACACCTCCTTAAAAATGCCAGAGCAATAACTTCTGTTTTCTACCTTGCTTCCCATTCGGCTGCGTTTAAAACGACCACTCATGCATTACACAGAATGATCTCGTACAGTGGAGATAGGATCGAATGTGCGAGTTTCCGATGAAGGCTTGTATACAGTGTGATAGTAAACATACATAGACACTCTGTGGTATGTTTCTAAAGTTGGAACGCCCAACGTGCGTGTCTGTGTTGTATTCCAACACACACACAAGCACACACAAGCACAGAAAATTAAGTGACCCACATGGTGCGTTCTGCGGGGCTCCAGTATATACTGTATGTATGTACAGTAGTTACCCCTACGTTTATACTGACTCTTCTCCGTCCATATTGTATGCATGTATGCACGAGAATCTCCCGCCTCACGAAGAGTCATCAATTCGTTTGTGTGTGATTTCCCTACCCCTCATTTTAATAAACCTTCTTTCTCTTTCAAAAAAAAAAAAAAGCAAAGGAAAGCGGCAAGATGTATAGCAATGATGGTAAAGCTGAAGCGAAGGCTACGTTTTCGAACCAAGTAAATTGGACAGGTCCCCCAGATAATCGCTTGAGCCAAGCATAGCAGCAGCCAATAGTGCACTGTTTCACGTGGGGGATCGCCCAGCAATGATGTATCTCGTCTGCCAAGAACCGCCAGCCGCTTACGACCGTGCTAATTTGGGGGACCTAAACAATGGTATGTTGATCCCTCTACCAAATTAAGTAAAGCCAAGCGGATCAGATCGGCCTAAGGACATGTCAAAGACCCCTCACTCTGTCTGGATATGATCATCATTTTTTTTCTGCGGCGTGAAACCAAAAAAAAAAAAAAATTCGTGCCCCCCATCACTCAATCCAACTGTTAGCACACTCGTCGAAGCCTCTATCTCTATCTCCGGGACTTGGCCTATAGTATCCTGTTATAAAAGGATGTCGAAAAACATGTCCAGTACATTACTTCATTCTCTCTCCTTTCATATAAAAAGCGGATCCTCCTTCACACTTTTCTTCCTTCATACCTTCCTTATCCTCTGGTTCTATTCCTCTTTTCATGTCCTCCAAGGCTACCTTTAGCAAGCGCACCTTGGCTGTAGCGCTGGTCCTCACCGTTGCATTGGTCTACACACTCTCCGTCGTAACCACCGGCCGGGCCCCGACCTGCTACACCGTGCGCTCGCTGCATACCGCCTTTGATCAGCAACAGCCACCTCAGACCCCTATCGCCGCTCCCCCGCCTGTACCACGACCTAATCCACCCATGACTGAGGTCGTCCCTTCTGCTGCCGCTGATCGCACATCACCCTATTCCTTCACCAACCTCAATTCGCTCGAATCCACCCACTCTGCCAAGGACAACGAGGAACGTGTGCTGGTTCTGACACCTCTCAAGGATGCCGTGCCCTATCTTGACCGCTACTTTGAGCTGCTGAACCGCACCACCTACCCTAACCACTTGATGGATGTCGGCTTTCTTGTCAGCGACTCGACGGATGACACCGTGAGCAGTCTTGAGGAACATGCCGAGGCCTTCCAGCAAGCCGGCCATCCTTTTCACGACGTCAAGATTTTCCGCAAGGACTTCAACTTTGAGATGCCTCCCCTTGAGCGTCACAAGTTCGAATATCAGCCTGTGCGCCGTAGCATCATGGCACGCTCCCGCAATACGTTGCTATCTGCTGCGCTGACAGATGATGTCAGCTGGGTCGCCTGGGTTGATGTGGATGTCATCGAGTACCCTGAAACTATCTTTGAAGACTTAATGAGCCTTGACAAGGATATCGTGGTCCCCAACTGCTTCCTTTGGCACGATGATCCTAAGGAGGAACCTGAGGCCTACGACCGCAACAACTGGCAAGAAACAAAGACATCCGTCGAGCTTCAAAAGCACATGTCATCCGACTTTGTCCTCGCAGAAGGCTATGAGGAAATTCTTGAGACGGGCCGTAACTCCTTGGCGGATATGCCGACTGAGTTTGGTCTCGACTACGCGGTTCCTCTGGACGGCGTCGGCGCTACTTTCACGCTTGTCAAGTAAGAATTTGTTTTGTCTTGATTATTACCGAGACTTACACATGGTTTGTTTCTATAGAGCAACTGTCCACCGTGAAGGCGCCAACTTCCCTGCCTTCCCGTATAAACACCAGGTCGAGACGGAGGGCTTTGCTAAGATTGCAAAGGATATGGGTTTCTCCGTATTTGGCGTACCCGGATACCTTATCTACCACATCAAAAACGACTGAGGCACCCACTACCCATTTGTTTCTTGTCACTTTTATTACCCTCTCTGCATCATCCTCCATGTTATTACTCCTTCATCCTCACCACAAACTTGTACAGAAAATCCCATGTAGTGATAGTATGATTGATTTCGTTTCCCAAAAATATATTCTTTCATATCTCAAGCAATGAGTAGACAAACTTCATTTTTTCTTTTCTGCACCCCAGGTGATCGTCGAGGCAGTACCCCTTTCATTTCCTACGGTCTTTGTACTGTCGGCATGACGCCTCCTTTTCCTGCATACCGTGTGTCATGTACGTACCTATTTACGCAAAGTCAAGTGAGTTAAAACTGTTCGTGCCTCAGCAATTAACTTTAACCGTAATACATGGTGTTTTGTAAGTGGCGTCGATTCGCATATGAGTGCCGCTTCTTAATTTTCAATTTTGGGCCTCATTGACGATTAGGTGACGACAAAAATTTTGCTTATCGGTTGAACCCCCAGCGGCTGCTGAAGCCCTCCTCCTCCAGCCCCCCCCCCCCAAATTGGCTCACAATATGATGAATACGTCTTTTGGTTTAGCTTGATTCGTCCCCTCCTTTTCATGCTGGCTCATGAAGCCCGAGAAAATTAAAGGAAGACCTTTGCTTGCTATGGTAAATAAAAAAAAAAGGATATTTATGGTCACAAGGTCCTACGATCGTTCTAAAAACTCCTCAAAATGAAAAGAATGTGGACTTGACGAGAGTGTGTGCGACTCTGCTTTTCAGAAGCGCCAAGATGTAAGATACAATGCCGCGTGTATAAAGCGACGCTATTTAAAAGACGAAGAACACTAAATATGACAGGTACATTTGATAATTAGCTCATGTGCACTATGCTGAATCAATCGAAAGCCGCGTATCTATTGCCCTCTGCAGAAACAGGTGGTGGTCTTACAACGCAATTTTTCTCGTTATCTGTGAATGAAAAGCACGAATGTCAAGTCAGTCTATTTTAGACGTGTTCGAAACAAGGTTACAACTCTGAATTTTCTCCTGTTGATGCTATGATTGTGACATACCAGTTTACTGCGTTGCTTGTATACAATATGACAGGAAAACAGAAAACGAGGTAGAGATGCCAAGATATGAGACATGGATGGTACACCTTGGGTTGCGAAGGAAGCCGTGAAGAGAAGAGCATAGCATAGCATAGCATAGCATAGCATAGCAATAGCATAGGACAATAGAGCACAGCAGGGGAGAACAGAGCAAAAACAGAGCAAGGCAGGCAACACGGGGCAGGGCAAAGCAGCGAGTGTAACAATAAAGCACTTGCTTTCAGAAAAAAAAAAAAAAAGCGGTGCTTTTGAATTTGCTGCACGTGAGCTGGTCAGCGCGGTGTCTTCTCCTGCTCGCCTTGCAACCCCTTTTCTCTAGACGTTCTGATTCCGCTCATGTCTACTTACAACTACATCATCAAGGTAAACTCGTATCTATACTATAGAGTGTCGCATTTATAGGCCATACTAAGCCTGGTACAGTACATTATCGTCGGTGATTCCGGTAAGGAAGGAAGAGTTATTTGAAACTAGAATCCTCGGCTTTAATTCCCGCCATGCATAATCGTCAGGTGTTGGCAAGGTAGGCCGTCAAGTAATTCTATCATTCTGCTCTGTTTCGCTAATAGGTATACAGTCATGCTTGCTACTGCAGTTTACCGATAAACGATTCTACTCGGGTCGCGAGCTGACCATAGGGTAAATCATTTGAACTGTGTTGGTATTGGAATGACGACTCACGCACTCGGGGGAAAGCGTCGAGTTTGGCACAAAGTTTATCACCGTCGATGATAAGCAAGTGAAGCTTCAGATATGGGATACCGTAAGCTTGTACTCAATGTGCGATAATGGCACTCACCACCCTTTTGTGGTCTGCTAGGCTGGCCAAGAAAGCTTCAGAAGCATTACGCAAAGTTATTATCGAGGCGCAGCAGGCGCCCTGCTTGGTATGTACCTCTCTCTGTGTGTTTACCTCGGTAGCTAAGGGATGCATGTTTCGGTCTGCAGTCTACGACATTTCAAGGTAAGGAGATGAAGAGGCAAAAGGAAAAGGAAGTTGCTGAAAACCTGATTTGACCTTGTCAGGAGAGAATCTTTCGAGCATATACCAACATGGCTGGCAGGTAAAGAAAAAAAAACCAGAACAGCGTAGCAGAAAGATGCATGTGTGCTGTAGTGCACTAAACGATGCGTCTGTGCAGATGTACGCAAGCATGCCAACCCGCATACCACTATTATGTTGATCGGCAACAAGTGTGACCTGGATAAACGCCAGCGTCAGGTCACGCGAGAAGAAGCAGAGCAATTTGCCCGCGAAAATGATATCCCTCTTTTCATGGAGACCTCCGCGAAATCGGCGGACAATGTCGACGACGCCTTTGTACGGACGGCAGAGAAGGTGTATGAGAAGATCCAAGCCGGTGTTTTTACAAACAACGAGGTGAGTCCTTGTTTGGAAGGAACGCGTTCAGCTTTATTCACAAACAAATAAGACCTCGGGCATTCGTTTGGGCCCGACCCAGTCAAGCGCGTTAGCCGAAGAGTCACAGGCCGGTGCGTGCTGTTCCACCTGATCGCGTCTCTGTATACAGTTTTTGCCTTTTCCACCTTTCTTCTCTTTGTATCACTTATATAAACATCTCGTCGGTCGCATCCGGCTAAGCTGTTCAACATCTTTGTCTCTGCTCTGCCGAGAATAGCCAGCAGCAGATTCTTAGAAATGATGCGGATACTGAGTTCAGCGCATTGAACCTGGTGTTAACTAGCTATTATGGATCGGCCTACATATTTCTCTAATTTGTAACAATCTGCGGCTCGATTTGAAGCAATAGAAGCGGTGCGTAGATGGTAGCGAATCGATTATCGCTCACCGTGACGATGCCAGAGCCCGCACGTTATACATGACGTACTGAAGTATTAATATGGCCGCCCGAGCTCATTGCATCCAAGCAACAACGAACAGCGAGCTAAACGAGGCATTTGTTAGTGGACAGTTCTATCGCTATGTCGTCGACTGTGCGACTCGAAGGCCGACGTATGTCTGTTCTAAACAAAGTAGCTACCGGCAATGGCCTGAGCACTTTCTAGTGATTGACTTTGTTCGACGTGGATGATTCGATAGTACACGGACAAGGCCGATTTGATATAAACGAAATATAGTATATCTGGCGACACATGAAATATGAGGCGCGAGTGTTTGCGACAGCGGAAGGCCTTTGGTTTTATTTGATATGCGTATATATCAGGGTTTTGTGGGTTGTTGGACAGTCTCAACATGCTTAGACGACGGTACCGGCAGCCGAGGCAATACGGGGCCACAGGTCAGCGCACTCCTTGGCAACGGGACCAGTGATGGCGGAACCCTTCATTTCACCCTTGGGCTGTGTAAAACAGAATAACAAAATAAGGTAAGTCGCGTCGTTCACTTCAAATATCTACAAAACGTACGTTGACAATGACACCGGCGTTGTCCTCGAAGTAGAGGAAGACACCGTCTCTGCGGCGCCAGGCCTTGCGCTGACGGACAACGACAGCGGGCATGACTAAAAATGAACAATATTCATAAATGAGAAATTCAGATTGGTTCTCGTAGATCAATAATCGACATTACCCTTCTTGCGGAGCTCGGGCTTGCCCTTCTTGACGGTAGCGACAACCATGTCACCAGCGCCGGCAGCGGGCAGACGGTTAAGACGGCCCTTGATGTTGCGGACGGCAATGACGTACAGGTTCTTGGCACCGCTGTTGTCGGCGCAGTTCATGACAGCACCCACGGGAAGACCGAGGGTCATGCGGTACTTGGTGCCGGAAATGCTAACTAGAATCGTTGAGAAAATGGAGAAGTTTAGTCGTCCATTCTTCGGAATGTATTTAATCCATCCATCGGCCAACTCCAAGGAAAAAGAAGGTATCGTATCCTTTTTCGCAAGTCGTTTTTCGGTGCGTCATCCATCCATCCCGTCATCCATCCGTTCTCTTAATATCGTTTAAGGATGGGATATGCTTACCCTTAGGCATGGCGTATGATGTCGAGGAAAGAGAAGGTTCGAGCTGGCCCGGCAAATTGGACCTCTTTGGGCACCCACCCACTCTCACTTTCTCCCTCCTCTCGCGGTCCTCTCCAGCACTTGCCAAATTTGGTAAGCCACTTTTTTCCACACAACAATGAAATTGCGTCAATCACTGCATTCTTTCTTTCGTCTTGACTTATAGATAGAAGCTGCATTCAATCAGTCCTTGAAATCAATCGTTACTGATTCTACGATCGCACGCATCGATGTTAAAAGGCACACGATGTGGCTACCTTTTGCTTTGCTTATGCCCTATTCAGAACGGTGACTTGGAGAACGTACGCCAATGTGGGATTGCACAGCATCATCGACTTGACTTGAATAATGCACTGTAGCTACGAGGCGTCTGTTTTTGTTTATGGGTTTGAATTCTACTCTCATGGAGAAACCCATGGACTGTAATGTCATCCCATATCGGCTGACACCTGCAGACGTTATTCCTTGGATCGCGCTTGCTCCAAGGGAAGTTCATCGGCTGCACTGTGCTTCACATTACTTATAACATGTCGTATGTAGCTTTGATCGGATTCTGTTCCTTGGAAGGACGGTCCGAAGGTGGATGAGTGAAAGAATGCCGCCGATCTGCGCAAGCGCGTCTTCGTATACGCCCAAGGGTGGGGTCCTTGTGCGAGTCTCAGTACCTGATAGAGCCGTCTTCAAGCGAACTTGTCTGCCAGTTGATCGTCTGTGTTTCGTTGATACTGACCAGTTGCTCTGTCTACATCTCTCTTCTCGTCCTTCTTCCCTGTT
Source organism: Syncephalastrum monosporum B8922 (assembly GCA_000697355.1). Classification (NCBI taxonomy): domain Eukaryota; kingdom Fungi; phylum Mucoromycota; class Mucoromycetes; order Mucorales; family Syncephalastraceae; genus Syncephalastrum; species Syncephalastrum monosporum. Next base: position 161,025 of record JNEN01001247.1, read on the forward strand.
CGCTGTTCTCTAGACTATGCGGTCGGTGGGCGGTTCTACCGTCGACAATTTCCCCTCTCATAGACATATGCGCTGGCCCCAAATGCCTGTCCCACGCACACCGGTGCCGGTCGCTTAGGCACATAGGAAAAGTGAGTTCAGTCCACGAGAGCCGATCTCGACAAGAAAACATATAGGCTAGTTACGCATAAATATGATACCGACTTTAGGCTGCCAATCTGAGGGTGGTTTGAGTTTCTTATGGAGGCAGTAACTCTTCTTCATCTTTTGGACACAGAGAAGATTGCATACTACCCTACCGATACAAGCGCCGTCTCACATTGTCTGTGAAAGCTATGTGCGGTGGCATTTGTACGGAGTGCAATACGCAGGAAACAAGAAATAAGCGTGGCTTCGATGAGCATGACTTGTGCCATATAGAACGTACCAGCTTTCCATTTTGAGAATAGGAAATCCAAATCAGCTGCGTCAACGACAACGACGATCTGTCTTCTTTTTTACAACCCATGAGTTCCAGTGACAAGACGATGCTAGGTGGCTGTCGGTCTGAGGACGATCTTTGGGCGGAATGTACCAGAATAGTGCTTGATCTGCTTGGTATGTGGTTTACCTGTCAAATAGATCTTATGCACTGACTACCTTTTCAAGAGGACTGTTTCCTCGCTGAAGAGGACCTCGGGCCACTAAAGCGAGCAAGTACGACGCGCCAGTTACAGGACAACAAAAACAGTGGTAATGTTGGAAAACATTGAAATGTCATGTAAGCTGATCCCATCTCCTCAGGAATTAGTTTTACACTGCAGACGCCGTCCACACCCACAATGCTATCGAGCGAGGCGCCTTCTGTAAAGCGTAAACGTAGTTTTGCCGACACTATGCGAGAACGGAAGATGGCACGTTTGTCGTCGAGTCTTGCCAATGATGTCGCGCGCAGTCTGTCCATGTCCGATTCAAAGCAAGGCGATGTCGAAATGACAACAGGCTCACCATCAACACCGCAACCCCCGTTACAGCCGCAACCGCAACCTGTTTGTGGGCGTATGCTGCGGACCCCGACCGTACGACGACGACGAAAAGACGAGGTGAACGACAGCCGATCACCAATACCGACCCTTCGTCGACTGAGCAGCCCAGGCAGCAACGTCACAATGGACTTTGACGAGTGGTTGCGAACCCAAGCACAGCGCCAGGACATTCAGGTGGCCGATTTCCGCAACAAATTCATCGAGAAACGCAGAGAGCTACACGAGTGCTTAACGCAGATTGATGCCCCTGACAACACTGCCTCAGGAGAAGAACATTTTCAGGCTATTAAAGAAAACTTGAGCCGTATTCTGACCATCGCGGATGAGCTCAGTGGCGATCACTCGCTCTCTATCACGGTAAACAGAATTGAGATTCTCGAAGCCATTTGGTATTCATATCCCTCGAAGGATCTTTACCCGGAATGGACTTGCTTTGAGGCCCACATCAAAAAACTCGCTGCTTATGTGCAGGTAAGGACCCTGCTGAAGACCCTGTGAAGACCCTGCTTTAATTTTGATGCTGGGTGTGCTCACTGTGTTTGGTTTAGTCTATCGAAGATATGAAGCAGCTCGTCTCACAATCCATCCCACGCACAGGAGACTTGCTATTTGACATTCGCCGACTGCAGTCTCTCCTAGACGGCAAAATTCAATTGTATGGCGACAACTTGGCGCAAAATGGACTTGCATGGAAAGCGATGGGTTTGCCTGTGGATGAGCCTCTTATTGCGGCCGCCAAGGGCTGGCTGTACAACCTGTGTATCTCTCTGCTGGGCGAACTTGATACGGAGTGCTGTAAAATGCAGAGTTTAGTTGCCGACATGCATGCGCTGCTCTATCACCCTGAAGGAACCAAGGTAAATGAACATGCCCTAGCAATTTTAAACGGACCTAACACGCGTTCTAGGTGATGGAGTGCATATTACAAGGCCTGGAGTTTATGGCGGGTACGATTGCTTTCATTGGGCTGCCTTCCAAGAAACTCGTCTATGGCTGTCGCGCTCTGGCCGCGATTTATGGCCACTGGACCTATGAAAATCTAGAGGTCTTACTGAATGACATGTACAGCACGACGACTACGACAGATGTCAAGATGAGCACCCAGCGCTCGCAGCGCGTCGATCTCAAACTAATGCAGCTTATTGGAAGTATGACCAGGATCCTCGCGGCTTTGCAGACCTTACAGGAGGTCAACGCAATGCATTGTTATGATCCGACCATGACAGCCGCCGAACGCGAAGTACTCAGCTCAGACTCCTACATGGTTCTGGAAAACATAACGTCGATGCTGGTGGAGATCACAGTGCGCGCCGTGTCTGTACTGGAAACATCCCAGATACCCAAGCAAAATGGATGTGCGCCCAATGCCAAACCTGTCAACATCATGAGCAACCCACAAACAGCGTTTCTGCACATGGGAGACTCGTTGCTGGCCTTTGCGGATAAGATCATTGAACTGGCGGGCCGAGAACATGCGGAAGGTCACCGTATTCAACGTCTTCATACCCAACTGGAGGAGATGGAGCTCCAACTGTAGATAGCGAAAGCAGAACGCAAACCACAAAAACAAATGACTGTGTCGCAACTTCCTTCTCTCTTTTTTTTTCTATGCGGAAAGGCGGTTGCTGATGTTTGGAGTGACTTGAATGTTCTTTTTGATATTTTTGTGACAGAGTCTATATACAGTAGTACGATTACTTCCTCTTGACGGATGCACGACGGCCCTGACCTGGTGTTGACATTCTCATTAGGATTATAAGCATGGAATAAGCCGAAGTACGAACCCTTCTTGGGAGCGCCCTTGCCGCGACGCTTTCTCCGTGCGATTTCGTCGAGACGCTCTTTTTCGTCAACGTCAATAAGACCCAGTTGGGGATAGAGGGCCTTGATGTCGCGGAAGTGAATGAGTTTCTGAGGATGGTAGGCGGTCAAGGTGGGGCCTTGCAGACGTTGGCGCAGAACTTTGTTGCCTGTTCGGGCAGCCGTAGGGTTATATACAGTTTGGAATACTTTGCAGGAGAGCTTGGCAAGCTCGGCCAAGCGTCCTGGTGCTGGAGACGCCATTGAAACGTTGTAAAGGTTGGCGGCGGACTGCCAGCCCTTGCCCGTTCACAAATACTCTGAGTTACAAGCCACTCAGCGATGACTATGGCAATTAATTGCCTGTCAAATTGGAAGAATGAAACCGGCTATTCCGTCTATGCAAGATACGGATTGAAGCAAGTAAGATGGTTATCCATGTTGAGCTACCTATCTGACTGCGGCATCGTAAGGAGACCTTTCTCGACTCACTCAAAAAGTGTGCGCCACTACCTAGTTTTAACCGAGGCGATTTACTGGCTGCTGATTGGTTAAGCATGATCATGGCGGCCCAAGGCGCGGGTAATTTTATTTTAATTTCTACCGCACACGTGTGCATGACACTAATCACCACACTGTAAAATCTGTACGTCTGTGAGGATTACTACTGCCACCTATGGTGGCGTCGACCACAGAATGAGTATGGCAGAGAAAGAAGGCGTACTGTGATTGTCCTATGACGCAAACAACACGCCTTCACCGTGTTCAGGTCCCACATGCCATGTTATCAATATACATACTAACTGGACTACATCGACATATTCACGCGTATTACGTTAAGAAAGTGGTTGAGGGAGTAGCGTGTCACTTACCTGTAGTGTGGTCTACTTCTAAAATGACGATCCTATGGACGTAGCACCCTCCACATATTGCACATAATACAGACATACTTACGTTCTTCCAAATGTTTCCTTATCTGATGTATCTCACTTTGTTGCATCCTACAGGATCACTTCATAACTGTCGCAACCAGCCCCTCCGTATCAATTGGTGAAGTCCTGTTAGCCTTCACATATCTGTGTATCCTCTTGCCATAAACATGCAGCATGTTAAACTCTATAAGAAAGTTCACTTTCCAGAATGTGTGATTTTGACCGATTTTTACTCATAAAACGTCACTGAGCCAATCTTATCATGACTGAAAACTGGAACGAGTTTCAGACACTATTTGAGTTCTGTTTTGTTTGGCCCCGACATTATTGGCGCCCTGCAATGGACCGCAAAAGCATTTTTCTATTGTAATAGATGCACCTAAAAATGTTTCATCTACACGTGTAAAACACACATATTTCACAATACATGGCTTTGCGAGGTACTTCAAAAACTAAGCTAGCGCCGTAGAACGGCTGGTAAATTGAAAAGAAAGAAAGAGAAAGAGTGTGTGTAACTGTCTATACTATGCCTGTGGCAAAGCAGATGGGCACTTGCTATAACGATGGACGTGGACCGAGGAAGCGTATATTTTTGTTCCTCAATGCGTAGCAATATCTCTAAAGTCACCAATATGTCTATCGTTCGTTAGACTCCTAAGTAGAAATTATCTCGTAGTCTGTTACCACGAGACCCGAAAACACCCGATATATCGTGCATCATAGGAGTGTATGTTCGCGCTTTGTGCGCACAATGCCTGTCGTAGATATTGCGAGAGGTAAGTAGTATCGATCTCAAGAGGGCTTAATGATGGTAGGGTAGCTCTATTAGGTGGTACCATCTTCTCGTATGCCAGGTGGCTCAATTGATCGCCTCAATTTGCCACCAATCTATCCGCGTGATGCTTGCTAGCATGTCATGAACACGTTGCTGTACTGACAGTTCGACTTCTCGATTGGTCAGCGCGTGTGTGGTCATCCTAGTTCGTGCACCCAAGACTCGCTGCCACCACGCGTAGAGCACGTTTTGTGCACTCTTTAAAGCATTGCTGTCGGCATGAGCGATAATAAGCCCAACTATAAAGTATACGCGTGAGGCCCACCACAAGGCGTTTGGCGATAGTATATAAATACCCAAATGTTTGCCAATGGCTATTGTGTGTTATTCTGTACCTCTTTTTTTTTTTGCCACTTCTTCTATACAATATACAAATCGGACGTATACAGCCTCCCATAATTTCATTAAACCATCTTGGTTGCCCATAGGAGTCAGCCCCTATGTTGTTTGCAACGACGTCGTATCCCCCGCTATTACGCACCCATCGACGACGTACTATCGACGCTATTCACACGACCTTCGCTGAACGACCGTAAAACGCTCGACGATACATACGGACAGTCCAGACAACAAAAAAACGCCAAAGATGTTTATATATACGGTCCATTCACGGAGCTCACGGTAAGATGTACTGTTCGGCCATCCCATATTATTTTGGCAAGACCAGAAGTTGTTATTGCTCAAACCACTTTGCAGAATAAAAATCTCTCTACACAGAGGATATAACTGAGACTTCAAGGCAAATCCTCTACAGCAATATGAGGGATGCCCTGAGCCCTGGGTTGGGCTTCTTTGTACTTCGCGTTTCCTCCTTTTCTTGGTCTAGTGGCAAACAAGTTGCTTGCAAGTCCGACTCGCTTTGCAAATTCAAAATGGGAACAAGGCGAAACGACGGAATGTTTTTATTGTTTTGGTAGTATAGACCCGTAGCAGATACGGAGTCATGTCCACAAAAGCCTCGTCATCCAGACAATTGGGCGAAGGAGCACGCTGCTCCCTTTTTTTAATTTCGCTGGGCTTGCCGCTTGTCCAGGGGAAACCGATCGAATCTAAGAAGGGTATAACAAAACGCTGCGGCTAATCGGTCGCTTTGTTAACATAGTTTGACCAACAATGCACCGCTCAGCAAGATTTTACTCGTTCCCGGTGATTATGACCGCTGCTGCTTGGGGGGAGGGGCCCAGAGGCGCGAACGATGTATGAGATGACTTTCCTAAAACAGGTCAGCTGTTCCATAATATGCGTCGCAATATGCAAAAGTCAAATAGTAATTTGGACCGAACGTTCGTTTAGTGAGACCTAACCAAAGCTACACGATTTTTGTCTTCACATATTGTATTTTCACACGCAGGTGTCAGGGGGCGTTTTGAGACGCGGTAGCGTTAAAGCAGGCGTGGAAGCAAGTGATGACGAAAGAACCACATCCCCTCGCCCATCGATCATCGTTATCAAGACGACCGATGATGGGGGTTTTCCACATGACAGGAGGTACAGAAATTCGGTAATATCATGCCGGATTATGAAGGACAAATGAGCTATAAAAAAAAGAAAAAGACGTAAAACGTATGAGGGATCACCCTATGTGGAGGCTGAGGACGACCCTACCGGGATAGATTGCAGGCAAGTCCGGTCCCTCTCTCAATGATTCCATTTTAGTGTCAAGGGCCCCTTGTTGCACACGATCACCGCGTGTTGAACACGATCGAGCGAATCAACGTACGTGAAACGATGGATGCTGCAGACACATTTCAGCCTAGTACCGAAGAGTTCGGGCCATGCTATCCATACACCTCACACACACGTTACGCAGCCAGCGCAAAGTATAGGAATATAGAATTCTCGGTTGCCCTGTTGGGATATTCTCGACACTTCTGCACCGCCCCCCTCGTTTTTGTTACTCTTGCTCGACGTATCACCCGAGCACGCATACATGCGTCGCAGTGCATATCAGGGTGCAGCAACAAATGCTGTGTGGACGACGGCAGAGGTCTATCCATGTGCTTATCGCTTCTAGACGACGTCATGTATCCCCTGCTCTCCGCATGCCACGCAACTTTCCAAATCTTACGGCTGCTGCATTCTGGAGGCCCCCCTTGTCACATAATCGTGATACCCAAGTGTGTTCTCTTCTGCTACATAATGAAGTTCATGCGGTTTAAATTATCAAACATTGTGAATATAGCTGATCCCTGTTAATACATACACATGCGCGAAACACAACCGCGCTTGAAGGAATGTGGTATTTATCTCTCCCCCACTCTCTGTCTTTGAGATTGATTTCTTTTGCCAGATAAGTCTCGTCCAAAATTCTCAGGAGAAGCGGGAAATAGAAGGTTCCGCGTTTGTTGCCCAAAAGAGAAATTAACGGCTAAACCTTGTCAAAGCCTCTTGTGCTGCAATCAAAAGTGGTGCCAAGGTCAATGTATAACAGAACTTTATGCCTGGGCAAAAAAAAAGGTCGTGAATGATACCCACATACAGCAAAAGTGAGAGGAAGGTGATCTGCATATGAAAGAGTGCATACATAAGTATAATGTGATACCAATGTGGTGATGACAGGGGAGGGAACTGTAAACAGTACTCGTGATATCAGTTGCATTTGGAGAAATAAGCATTTCGACTGGCCAGAGGGAATTTGTGAGTTGTGCAGCGCTGATCCCCATCCTGGCAGCCTAGCAACTGCCGGTAGAGCCAACTTTTTCTTTCATGTACATACATATCTCTGTATTGTGTGACTCGGAGACAATAAAAAGTAAATCAAGATACGCTGATGTATGTCACGCGCGGGAAACGGGGGAGGCAGAGCCGGGGCACAGAGTGGAGGAGAAAAAAGATGTCTACGAGTGGCTGATCCGAGATCATGTTATGGCTTTTAACGTCAGGAAGAAGCACTGCATCTTAGAATGCCAAAGTTCCACAAAGACGGCTTGAATGCGTACATAAAGAAAACGGCTACGTACGCAGCATAGCAGATATTCTGGGGTATACTCTTACTGTGGAAGTACCATCACCTCCAGGACAATGGCCGTCAGTCCTGACGATGACAGATGTCAGGTAGGAGTTGGTGTGTGAGCGCGCGCGCGCGCGCGCAGGCAGCATAAGTAAAAAAAAGGGTATTGGAGGAGTAGAGGGGTTCGTACCATTATTGACACGAAAGGTATGAGACCGTGCTCACTTTTGCTTACCATATTGGAAATGTGAAAATAATAAGGAGGATAGAGAAGCGAGCTCAAACGGGAGGGAGAGGGAATTGTATTTCCTTACAGTGTCGAAGGCCGTTCGTTCTCGAATGAACGTACTTGTAACCACGCATGGCACGCAAATTTACCCACAGGCGAATAAAGTTTGCTACGCAGAACACACGCTGCCAACACGCGTCCAACCGCTCAAAATCCAAACAGTGGTCCATTTGCACTACCCCATTCGAATCCCAAATGGATAACATACTGCCTTTTTTGCAAAACTAACAAAGTGACCTTACTACTATTACCACGCTTTTACTACGCTTTCACTACGCTATTACTACTACGAACTTTACTACTACGAACTTTACTACTTTTACTACTTTTACTAGCTAAAAAAACGAGCTACAGCAAGGTTGACGTACGCCCTCACTTCCTCTATGGTAAAACGCACAGATTACAGTCAACTCATGTGCACAGACCTTGGCTGTCTCTTCAGAAACTGTATGTCAGATTGTCAAAATTATATTTCCTTGTAAATGGATGATCCTCGCAGAGTTTCTGTGCTTGCATATCTCATAATGCTCAAATTGTCTCCAAGTAATATGCATTACTACCATTGTGATAAATCAATCCAATAACTTGGGTCTTGCTATGTGATGGATGTCGGACCAGTGAAAGGGCGAGCAGTTGCTTCATCTCACTTTTTTAATCTCTGATTGCTGCTAAACAAACTAAAAAAATGCGGCACCCCGGGGAGGGGCTATATTGATGATGAGGTTGAACCGCAATAGCTTTTTCGTCTAGTTACTATCTCCGTTAAGGAAATAATTGTTAGAACTAGAGCAGTCTTTGCCTTTCCGAGATCTGCACCCTGATCGGTCTAAGTCATGCCATTTGTCTTGCTTTGTTTTGTTTTGTGACAGACGAAAAGACAAAGTTAGGCAGCTTGTTTAAAATGACGGTGCCCCTTAAATGGATGGACGCAACGTATCTTGTTTTTGGAAAGCTCTCCTAGTCTCGTAGGATACGCAACGTACGTACGTTACGTACGTACGTACGTACGACTGTCTTAGCATAAACCTTACTGCTGCAGCCCCTAAAGACAGAAAAAAGAAGTTTTAATGACGGCACGCAATAAGAGCCCACATACGGTCAGCCACCAGTGTTGGATAAGGCACCCCTACATCCATATCTATATTTTACCAGAGAATGATATGCACTGAAAAAGACAGAAGTTGACGCTATATTGAGAAAGACATATGCTAGATATGCACGTATGTCAAAAGGAGATACCCAAAGCAAGTTGTTATTAGATTTAGACTTAGGAATTACAACCCATAATATGTACCCAAAAACCTTATTCAAAATCAGATGCAAAAGCGAAACAAAGTAGGCAGCATAGAGATCATAGTATGAAGCGTTATTAAAGCATAATCATTATATAGAAGCATCATCATCATCATCATCAGTGCCTTAATAGCTACGATATGTGCTAAATATTACGACAGTATGGGGGTGAGAAAGAGAGGAGGAGTGAAATAAGAAGAGAAAGGGTATAATGAGTGTGTTGGTGAATGCATGTGTAGAACCAAAGTAAAAAAAAAAAAGCTTTTGAACGGTGAAAACGAAAACAAAGACAGAAGAAATGAACAAGAAACGAAAGAGAAATAAAAAGAAGATGAAACGGCTGCTTATTGCCATCCCGTGCTTCGTCTTCTGGTGACAGAGCCAAGATCGTGGTGCATCATACGAGCATACATAGAGGAAGAAGGTGGTGCGTAGAGCTGAGCAGAGGATGGCGGAGGAGCGAGTAGGAGAGGGTGCTGGTGTCGGGTAGCAGGAGGCTGCTGCTGCTGCTGCTGATGTGCAGGGTGAAAGGCCACGGAGGAAGGTATCTGAGGCGGCGATGGGTAGGCACTTCCCAGGCATTCTGCCATGCGACGGTTTTCTTCTTGCAATCGTCGAATATGAGCAATATGCTGCTCTTCAGTATATAAGCTCTGCTCGACCCACTCGATCGCTTTTTCGATAATTTGACTCTTGCTGGGCTTGCGGCATGTCCTCAGGTTGGGCAATGTGCTCGATAAGAGGCGGAACTTGCTGTTGAGACTCTCTCGTCTGGCACGTTCGGTGGCATTGTGTTCTGCGCGACGCGATGGTTTGATACGGCTACTCTTGTTGGACTCCGGTGGAGGTTGGTCCAGAGGGAACGAGCTAGATAGAAAAAAAAAAGAATCCGGTTGGTACATTAAGAAAAAAAAAAAAGAAAATCAGTGGCAATTTGTCTTACCTTGCCGAGGCAGAGCTGCTACCGTGGTCCGCGATTGGATATTCGGCCGAGTTGACAAGGTCATCAAACAGACCGCTGAAGGGATCGACGTCGACGGATGACTTATCCGGTGACATAAAAAGCATAGCTTTGTCATTAACTTGGGTCGTTTGTGGTGTAAGGCAAGGGCTAAACTGCTGAATGGGCTCCATGAGATGAAAGATTTGAGAGTAAGAGTGAGAGAGTGAGAAAGAGATGAAAAGTCGGTAAAGATGTGAAGGAAAGAACAAAAGGATGAGGAATTTAAAAAGAGAGCTGTTCGCGGTATAAAAGGATGTACAGTCAGGCTTACCAATTGAGCCTCCTTATAATGTCATGGTTCAGCATGGTAACCCTTTTCATTTGCATGTTGTGTAAGTGTATATGCGAATCTTTCTGGGGAAGGACGCACAGGTCTACTCCCACTCAGAACATGTATGCCTGCTCTCTCTCTTTGCAGTCGTACTTGCGCGCGTTCGTTTCTCTCTCGAACCACAAATTTTTGCGCATCCCTCTCCCCCCCTTTTTTTCTTCTAGTGCCCCCCCATGCAAGGCAACAGAGGGAGCGAAAAAAAAAAAAGAGGCCGGGAGCACGGGACACGGGACATTGTCTATATGTGATAATAGTGCCCGAATTGTTTAGGTAGTGCGACACCAGCCAGCATCAGGGAGTATTGCGCGCTGCATGTGATCGGATTTGGCGGGTTCGTTTCGTTTGCCCTTGGACTCACCCCCCAAAAATGCCTTCAGAGGGATCCTAGCTCTTTCTTTGTTTGCAAAGCGCGTCGACGCCCAATACAGAATTGGCATCTTTGGACTGCACACAGATTTCCACGATTACTGGCCATTTCTATGCTGACGAGGTTATATCCATAAGAGTTTTCGTTTTGCGAGTTCGTCATCTGTAGTCATGATTTTGCTTTATTTTCTGTTGTTCATAGATTGTTTATTTTTTTTGCCCCTTCTCTTTACCATTTCACTCGTTACTTTTGTCGGATGCTAACGCTTTAATAGTTTAGATTCGGGGTCCACCTAGAGTATACGCTCGTGTACAAGGCACATGTGGCTGCCCGCATGAACTCATCCAACCATCGAATGTAATATTGTGCTTATTCGACATTAAGATACACAGGGAGAAGTATAATAAAGCCATGCGACGTGCGTAGGGCTGACTGAATTAGGAGCATCGGTGCAGAAGCAATAAGCAAGTAAGAGCAGCGTCAACAACAAGCAGCATACACGACGACACGCATCGGCAGTACAGGGATGGGTCCAGCAAAAAAAAAAGAAAAAAAAAAAAAAGAGGAAGGGCCTGGCCACTTCATTGCGAAAAGGTTTACTGACAACGGGGGGAATAAAATGATGGGGGCCGGACCACACATGTAGCAAGGTTCAGGGTCAGTTTGTGTCATTAGATGAGACATGGGTAGTCACCCTCACATATGTAATGTACTGTATACTTGGATTCATGATGTACATGCCTAAGCGTCAAAAAACGTTACCCATCATGGTTAATAGGGTCAGATATTTTCTCTGAACTATGAAAATGGTAGGGGAAAAAGAAAAAGGAAATCAGAACTTTGAACAAGCCGGAGATGTCAACCAAGGACCTGGTCATGGGTGACACAACAGACGGACAACACAGTTTAAAATGGATCTTGTATTTGCTATACAAGATTGCTTTCAGAAGATCCGCGTAATGCGATCTGCGTTACCATCAATATAGGTAACCACCGCTGACACTATACCATTTCCCTTTTTTCTTTCTTCCATTTTCTCCTCGCCAGAAGAGTCAATCCCGCGCAATTCGCGCAACCCACGAGGGGCCGATTATTGTGACACAAAACATGCCGGTGGTCAGCCCTACCAGATATGCAGGTTTTCGCTCCATAGACGCGTTCCCTTAATATTACTGAGGTCATCTCCCCACTCATATAATTTTCTACAAGGAGGTTACCGGCAGAGCCCTCGAAACCCTAAATATTCCCTGAGGAACAGTGTTCTAGACAAGAACGAGCCTGTCATGTAAGAAAGAATAAAAAAAAACAAAGTTGGGGTACATCGATGTATGCTATGTAGTGTCCTGGATGTCATTTGCTATGTATGTATGTAGTATGTATATGTGCTTAGATATGTGCAGCGGTCATTTTGGTGAGTTAAAGAGATAAGGTAAGGATACTTGGGAAATTAAGACTTCGCCGGCATTAAGCAGGGTCAAAAGAGCAGGGCAGAGTCAAATAGAGAGGGAATTATTTGACAAGCAACCAAGACAATCGGGGTCCTGTGCATCCCCCGTCACAAAAAATATCGAAATTGGCCTCGCGACATTGGGGCTGTTGTTATTCCTAGAACACAACAAGAACGACACCACCATGTTGAAGCATCTCTACCAGCGGACACTTCAACAATGGTCTTCCGTGCGGCCTCAGATTCTTGCACACCACACTCCTTCATTCCAGGCTGCTCAAGCCACATCGGTCATGGCAGTCCGATGGGCCTCGAACTTCGCACCCAAACGGACAAAGTACCGGAAATCGCAAAAAGGCAAGATCCCGCTGCCTGTGGGTGGCTCGACCAAGGGCACGACGGTCGAGTTTGGCGATTACGGCCTGCGTATCAAGGAAGGCTCTCGTCTGACGGCTCGGCAGCTGACCTCGGTGTTCAACACGCTGCGACGAAAAATCAAACCCATTAAGGGGTCTCGTATCTGGATGCGGGTTTTCCCTGACGTGCCGGTGACAACCAAAGGTAACGAAGTGCGTATGGGTAAGGGCAAAGGCTCCTTTGAGTTCTGGGCCTGCCGTGTGCCTCTGAACCGCATCATCTTTGAAATTGGCGGTCTGCGCAAGGAAATCGCCAAAGAAGCCTTCCGTCTCGCCAGCCACAAACTGCCTGTCAAGACGGAAATGGTCGAGCGTGGTGCCAAACCCATCGTCGGTGCCGGCTACGTCCAACCTGCCCTTCCCGCCGCTGCATCCGCTGCTCCCGAATCCTCTTCCTCCTCCGCTTCCTCCTCTTCCTCTTCTAGTGCTCCTGCTGTGGCTCCCGTAGAAAAGCAAGCATAGAACATCATTGTAGTCATTTTTTTTCGGTTGTTTTCTGTACGCAAGCGAGGGTATTATGTACAAACACGCAGCTCGTTTTTATAATTGTCTATGTAGTTGTGTAAAGCAAAAAGAGAGTATGGAGGAAAATGTGTAGAGAAAAAAAAAGAAACCAAGAGAGATAAAAAAAAAATATGGTGCGCAGTTACCATTGGGAATTGGCTGTGTTCCATTGGTGTGTTGGGTTGGTAGTCGGATTATGCTGTTGATGCGGCTGCTGCGACGACTGCTGCTGCTGCTGCTGCTGGTGTTGTTGTTGATGATGCTGCTGTGGCTGCTGTGGCTGTTGGGCTTGGGGCGATCCCTGCTGTTGCGGCGGCGGCGGCTGCTGTTGGTAATAAAGCCGATCTGCAGGTTGATGAACCACCGACTGAAGCGAAGGCAAGGGCCATGTGGGGGCCTGCTGCCCAGGCATGGTTTGCTGCTGGTTGTAGATCTGGTTATGGTAAACAAGGTTTGGGTGAGGCATCCCGTGGCTGGTGGGAGTGGCTGTATTCGTATGGCTGCTGTTATTGCTGTTGCTGCTGTTACTGTCAGGGGCAGCCGTGGTGGCCGTTGGGAGTTGCTTTGACGGCTGCTGATCACCTCCTTCCCGTGCTGCCGTTGCTGCTTTTGGCGTATCGGAGTGATCGAGCACGGCGCTACACAGTTGGCTGAGTACATTTAATTTTTCCTCCGTGACGGAATCATTGCCGGCCTCCTTGGTCGTTGTCTTTGACTTGTCCGCCACATCCTCCTTTCCAGCTGCAGCTGCACTAGGAGTTATTTGTTGCTGCTGCTGCTGCTGTTGTTGCTGGGCATACGAAGCGTACATGGGGTGCTGCATATAAGACAGCATGGCGGGGTGGTGGGGGTAGGCGTACCCCAAGTATGGGTTCGCGTGATTAAGCATCCCAGCTGTGGGAGGTGCTGTCGTTCCCGGTGCAGTGGCCTGTCCAGGTACAGGCGTTCCCGGTTCTGACGTACTAGCTGCATCTGAAAATCAAAGAATATCAGGATGATGATCATCAAGGACGACGGCCTTCAATAGAAAAACGGTATCAGTACCTTGACCCTTACGCTGCTTATAAGGTCCGCGCTTGACCCCCTTCTTGCGCTCTTTGCGAACCGAGTTTACACATGTTCCAGCAATGCCGTACCGAACACAACGAGGACAGGGACGAGCGTCATCGCATTTCTTGCAAGCCTTTTGGCAGTTTACTAGCATATATCGTATGAGTGTCTCATCCATTTTTCTTCGTACAGTTTCATAGTAGATCAGCAACATACCGCAAGCATTCTTGACTTGCTTTCTCTTGGCTTTGACAAATGGACCTCCGCCTGTCGCGCTTGCATGTTGATAATTCAGGGTCGTCGGAGTTTGCACAGCAGACAGAGGCGGAGCATAAGGCTGCCCGTAGCTGACTTGACCTTCCTGCGCAACAGGGTATCCTAAGGCTGATTGTTGTCGAGGTGGCTGCTGCTGCTGCTGCTGAGTATGATGTTGATGATGGGGATCCATCGAGGGAGGATACTGATAGCCAGCAGCCGGGTACTGTTGCGAGGTAGGCTGACTGTTGAGATACGGCGTGTTGACAAATTGCATGAGTTCTAGGTACAAATACAGCTAAAGTTCAGTCTCAGACAAAACCTATGACGAGAAAAATGCAAATGAGTGCCTTACCGAGCGATATCAAGAAAAATGAGTGAAATGATCAATTGAGGCCCGGCGTAAAATAAAGAGGTTCAACTGAGGGTGAAGGTGCGCACTGTAAAGTCCGAGTCGAATGCCGTCGTCGTTGTTGTTGTTGTTGTCGTTGAAGGGGGTCTTCGAGATATTTTTTTGTGGCGGCGAATTGACAGATTTTTTTGCGCAAACAAACACAAACGAGTTATCTGTCACACAAAGCGATTTGGTATCTTTTTTATCACACCAACAACACTCGCACGTAGACGCAGGCGGAAATAAAGAAGAAAGTAAGAAAAGAGAGAGAGAGAAGAGTAAGTAATGTCGGAGCGAAGAAAGAAGAAGGAAGCCCGGAGTGTATCCAGAAAAAATTTTTTTCTTGGAAAATGAGCTCTTCCCGGCAATAGATTATACCGGAAAGTGAAAAAAGAACAATGAGCGCTATTCCTTTTGACATCTTCGAGATATGACGGCATATAAATGGTAAGCAGTTCCCACGAGAGGATCATGAAACCAAAAGAAGAAATGGGAGCGAGATCTTGGATTTTTTATCATATAGCACGCAAGGAAGAAGAACGGCGTACAAAGGGTACGGGTTATGTTTCATCGCACTAAAGGACGTCATGACGGTCGTTTTGGGGGGTGGCCTCTGGTGGGGGCGGGCCGGGAAGATTCCCGTCAAAAGACTATATGTGTAAAGTACTCTTTCTATTCTACTTGCTTTCTATGGCATCAGAATCGGATATCAGAAAAAAAATGGAGCTATATAATATAGACAGGGGAAAACGTGATAATTAGGATATGATGCAGCCTTTGTTCTTCCGGCGCTTGTAGGTTTCAATGTACTTGAGCTGCTTGTTATTAATAGCTCCTCGCCGACGCTCGCGGATATAAGCGACAGCATCAAGTGGAGGCATGCCCTGCTCGATGAGCGCAATTGCCACTAGCACGGGTGCCCTACATAACCAGCCAACCATGATCAGCGAAAGAAAAAAAGTGGCATTTTCTCCTACCTGCCCAGACCAGCGACGCAGTGCGTGGCAATACAAGCATGGGCAGAAGGCCCTTGGTCGGGTTCCTTTGTATTTGAATGGCCAAAGCGAGCATCAATGAGGTCGAGCCAAGCATCGACGATATGAGCCGGCGGAGGCTCACCATCACCGAAAACCCAATCATGCACGTGAATATTTCTTTCTTCGAGCGGGACACGCGAATATGTTGCATCGCAACACCGCACCACATCGGTCACGTTCCACCGATCAAATTCCTAAAAAAATTCATCGTGCGTGAGCATTTTCCGGTGGATCCGCGAACATCATCCGTGCGGCGGTGTAGGGTTGCACACATTGATTGAATCATTTGTGATAGGACATCGAATACACATACCTCGAGATAGAGAGGAAGGTTATTGCTACTGGGCGCATCCACAATCAAAAAGTGTGTGCCCTTGTACTCGATATATGTCGGCGGATTGATCAGCGAGCGTTTGTTGCCGCCAAAAGTAGGAGATCGGTTGTACATGATACTAATAATACGCAGTGCATGTATATGAGCAGAAGAAAAAAAGCATCCGATGGTAACACGTTACCTTAATAAGCCAAGCGAAGCAAAATAATGAGTAAAGAGGGAGACCTGGTTCAAAGGATAGGAGAATATTTGCAAATGGTATCCTGGTTGGAGGATTGAGAGAGATCAGCGTCATGGCGAAAAGGCGGCATACGAGAGCAAACACAAAGCAAGTTACCGTTCGTTTGAAAACAATAAGACAAGGGACGGGGAAATGGATCGCAGCAATCGGTGAGAGGAGGGCAAGAACGCAAAGGCAGACGACTACCCTGAGATGGCTAAACAAGTCAACGCAATGGACCAGCGATCATATAATATCAACGACAAGAGAGCAGCCAAGGGAGCCAGCCATTCATCATGACGACCCCACAAGCAGCCAAAAACTCCGACAACTGTTGTCGTAATGAGTCAAGTGCAGCCGACATCGTTTTCTCTTATGCTTTCCCAACCCCAAGGTCCCTCCTCTAAAGTGACATTTTCGCTGTTTACCCTCCATCTTGGTCCATTATATGCACATCTCTATATCACTCTACTACCTGAGTACTCTGGACATTTCTGAAATATTTTTAAAAAAGTGCAATGACGAAGCTTTACGACCTTTTTGATAATAAAAAAAAAAAAGCTGTGCATTTTGAGCACCGAGACATCTGCTCCTGCCTTCCAATCCAGAAGCCGGTCAAGGCTGTACGCATTACGAGCTTGATGACTGAGCTTATGTATGTTAAGTTTTAAGGATGAGCATGATGGGCTCCAATAACACTTGTAGACCTACTCCACCGCGCCCGGGTCAGGCAAATCAGTGCATTCCGCGGGAATGCAAGCGTCGGTGCGTCGCAGCAATATGCAGCCAAAATTCGTGGTACCACAATCAAGATGATGGGAGAGCGCAACACCAGGCACCCCAAGCCTGCTGAGCTGGAAGCATGCAGAGTCTAAAAGCCATTGCAACACAAAGTGGACTGTGCAAATCAGTCCCGAGTCAGAGCTTGTCATGACGTCCTTGCCATGACGTCCTTGCCTTAATAACAGGAAAGCAGGCGAACATGTGTGAACTGCACATTGTTCGCTTACGGGTTCTCCCACTCAGCATCGACATCGCATTGCATATGGTTCCTGGCATCCCCAAACACGATGATCTCCTGTTCGTACTTTTTGATGTACGCTTATGATGCATAAAACAAAGTTCACTAGACAGCATGTCTCACATACGTCTGTTGTAGGCCCCATCCAAACATAGGATAGCGATAAAGGAAGAACATGACATGCCGTATCACTTGGTGACAGATGCGTTATCTTCGAGCCCCTTTCCCAACCTCGCACTGCCACAAAGCATCTCAGATGAGCCTCGCTTCACTTTGGTAAGAGTAAATGAGACCAGAAATGCACGGTTATAAGGCTTGGCTCGCTCATTTAGCAGAATTCTCAGGCTAACACTTTGGTAACTTTATTTCAAAAAGAAAGAGCCCGAATACGGAACCAAACTCAGTTAATATTCTGGGATGGCTCGCTCTGATAGTGGAGATTGAGCATGCTCATGGTTGCTTCGTTTATTTACGAAGAAAAAAAGATCGTACGAGTAGCCATGTATTGAGAAAGGTTGCCCCCCCCCTTTTTTTTTACTTTCCTTCCTCATTCAAGATTATAATTAAAGCCTCGCTCACGGTTTTATTTTTGTTATCGCGGGTTATTGACATCGATGAGCACATTTATTCATATGAGCTCGTTGTTGTCAAACCTTATGGCACTATTCGGCTGTTTGCAGAGATTTTATTAATACTTCTTCGTGGACAAGAATGAAGTAGTTACCTTGGCTAAGGAGGCATTTTGACAAACAGAATCCACTTTGCCGCCTGTCCTGAAAACAGAGATCTACACTTACTTAAGATAATTATGGCATGAGAGGCACCGTTGTAGCAGCGGGTGTGTCTTGGGGGTTCTAATCCCAGGAGAATAGTTCACGCGCTGTGGATACCGTGAGCCGTAACAATACACAGACAAACGGTCATGTCAGCAGCGATGTCATAATGGATAGTATGCATCTGTCGGGAGTTATTCTTAGAATCTTAAAGTATATATCTCTCGCAAAGGCCAGGTCATTGTACATCGTTCTTGTAACTTTGCGCAGTGTAAAAGAGTTTTCATAGTCAATCGACTGATATTATAGACATAACAATATTCAAGATATTGCGCATGTGGATACACACTGTCCTTTCATATTGACCACAGCTCCCTTTCGATCTTAATGCTTATCCGATCATCAAGCCCTGACGAACAGGTTTGAATTAAGGCGAAGGCCGCATTGCTGAAAACGACGGTACTGCACTTATTCGCCTGGTTCGTCGCTGCACGTGTCGAGATGGTATAGAACTTTCTATGTATGTTATGGCCAGAGCCTAATTCCCGTACGTATCCTACGATCAAACAGCAGTACGTGAAAAGTGGATAAACGGCCAAGCAGGTTTGTACCAGCCAACAAAAACATGCGGAAGAGCAAGTATGAATAGTTCACTGCTCTAAATGAACGCGGTCAATCCCAGTATCCAGGCGAGTTTGTCGACAGCTCGACGCCAACCCTTTGCCTTCAACGGACGCAAACCAAAGGAAACAAGTTATTCTCATAAGAATCCACAATGAGACTCACTTTATGCGATCTGCAGTATATACTGTATGGTGAAAAGGACCCAGCGTCTGTCGACCTTTTGCCACATCGAAAGTATTTTTATACAGCACCTACAAGGGCTCTTACGACAGTGTCATTGTCTTGCTTCTCCCATTCGCTTTGATTGTAACGGCCAGCAACTTCCAATATTTACAGATCTGATACAAAAAAATATGTGTGGTCGCGTCTGTGATGTGAGACAACGGTGCTCTATGTATTATGAGTGCTGATACGTATATGTGTGTATGCTTACCGCCTCTTCCAATATCGTTCAATAATGTACGTATGCTTCTTCTAAAAGTCGAGTATATACATCATGTATATTAAAAAACGAAGTGAATAGTATCGAAAAATCAATCATTTGGCACAAAGAGTCAATATAATATGTGTAAGCATGTGTAAGTGCTATCAAGCATGCCGACTGAGCCAGCATCTCTCAAAGTAACGGTTGACTATTCTAAGGAGTCGTTGCGACCCAGGAGACCATATAGAGCAATGAGAGCTATGATTGATTCGCGTGAAGTACACCCACTCAAAGCGTAATTTTGATTGGTGCGGGGGTTTGTCGTGAAACATATTATAAACGGTGGCTTGTTCATGCAAAGAAATATGCGTGAACACCCAGCCGCTTCCCGCTTCTTTCCTTTTCACCACTTTTCTACACAACAGGTAAAGTTGCTGATTTTCGTCACTCTTGACTCTGATGCTCAACAAATAAGTACCTTTTTCTGTAGCCATGGGTAAGGAGAAGACTCACGTTAACGTCGTCGTCATTGGTCACGTCGATTCCGTAAGTTAATGAGGATCTTTTAAATTATGGGGAATCCAACTTACGCTCGCTTTGTGAAATGCTTTAGGGCAAGTCCACCACCACTGGCCACTTGATCTACAAGTGCGGTGGTATCGACAAGCGTACCATCGAGAAGTTCGAGAAGGAGGCTGCTGAGCTCGGTAAGGGTTCGTTCAAGTACGCCTGGGTTCTTGACAAGCTCAAGGCCGAGCGTGAGCGTGGTATCACCATCGATATCGCTCTCTGGAAGTTCGAGACCCCCAAGTACCACGTCACCGTCATTGATGCCCCCGGCCATCGTGATTTCATCAAGAACATGATCACTGGTACCTCGCAGGCTGACTGCGGTATCCTCATCATTGCCGCCGGTACTGGTGAGTTCGAGGCTGGTATCTCCAAGGATGGCCAGACCCGTGAGCACGCTCTGCTTGCCTTCACCCTCGGTGTCCGTCAGCTGATCGTCGCCATCAACAAGATGGACTCGACCAAGTACTCTGAGGCCCGTTACAACGAAATCGTCAAGGAGGTCTCCACCTTCATCAAGAAGATCGGTTTCAACCCCAAGTCCGTTCCCTTCGTCCCCATCTCTGGCTGGAACGGTGACAACATGTTGGAGGAGTCCTCCAACATGCCCTGGTTCAAGGGCTGGAAGAAGGAGACCAAGGCTGGCGAGAAGTCCGGCAAGACCCTCCTTGAGGCCATTGACAACATTGACCCCCCGGTCCGTCCCTCGGACAAGCCCCTCCGTCTTC
Source organism: Syncephalastrum monosporum B8922 (assembly GCA_000697355.1). Lineage (NCBI taxonomy): Eukaryota > Fungi > Mucoromycota > Mucoromycetes > Mucorales > Syncephalastraceae > Syncephalastrum > Syncephalastrum monosporum. The sequence continues at coordinate 181,647 of JNEN01001247.1, forward strand.
CCCTCCAGGATGTCTACAAGATCGGTGGTATCGGCACAGTCCCCGTCGGTCGTGTCGAGACTGGTGTCATCAAGGCTGGTATGGTCGTGACCTTCGCCCCCGCCAACGTCACCACTGAAGTCAAGTCCGTCGAGATGCACCACGAGCAGCTCGTCGAGGGTGTCCCCGGTGACAACGTCGGTTTCAACGTCAAGAACGTTTCCGTCAAGGATATCCGCCGTGGTAACGTCTGCTCTGACTCCAAGAACGACCCCGCCAAGGAGTCTGCCTCGTTCACCGCCCAGGTCATCGTCCTGAACCACCCCGGTCAGATCGGTGCCGGTTACGCCCCGGTTCTTGACTGCCACACCGCTCACATTGCCTGCAAGTTCGCTGAGCTCCTCGAGAAGATCGACCGTCGTTCCGGCAAGAAATTGGAAGAGTCCCCCAAGTTCGTCAAGTCGGGTGACTCCGCCATCGTCAAGATGGTTCCCTCCAAGCCCATGTGCGTTGAGGCCTACACTGAGTACCCCCCTCTTGGCCGTTTCGCCGTCCGTGACATGCGTCAGACCGTCGCTGTCGGTGTCATCAAGGCCGTCGAGAAGACCGAGAAGGGTGGCAAGGTCACCAAGGCTGCCCAGAAGGCCGGCAAGAAATAAGAATCTGAACCGTGCCAGCGTGTCCCTAAAAGCAGTTTTTGTATAAATGATTATAGCAACCCAAAAATTATACGTGATGTAGTATATGATTCGCTATGGCAGTTTTGTTGTGCCTAAAAGATATACTTTATGCCTACTTTATTTCTTTAAGACCAATTGTGAAATATGTATTCTGAAACCAGCTTCGTGAACGCTTTGCTGCGGTCATACGCGAACCTTCGATCAGCATCCCGGATGTGGTTGAGCCCCTCCGCCTGTGCCTCCGTGTCGTCACAGCCTGCGTTTGATCTGCAGGTCTTCCGAAGCTGGTGAAGGCTTCGTGGAAGTCTGCGAAAATATTGCTTGCCTTTTCCTTGACTCTCTTCTTCTGAGAGGTCTTTCATTATCCCCGGGTGGTGACTTTTAATACGCGCCCACACAAAGCGCTTCTCTTTCCACGGTCCCAGCTTGCAAATGGCGTCTACGAGACAGCCGAATTTGCTCTCGCCATTTCGTTCTGGAACAACAGCTCTTCTGTATGTCAAAGACACTATATGCGCGGCTGCCGCAAAAGCCGGTTTGTGGGATAAAGAGTTCCCAAGCCCGGGAGCACAAACTACTGGCCAAATGTCTCCCTAGGGAGGGAGTGCCGTCGAAGCTTCTCGCATTACTGGGGCATAACTTGCACCACAGACGCTTTTGCAGCCTGGTCGGGATATGTTCCGGGTTTTCTTGCATGCGGCGTTCATCGTCGTTATCATCTTCGAGGGCTCTTTTGCCCTGAAAAGCGATTGCTCGCCCACGACTTTTCCCGCATTGTTGCAGTGCAGTGTAAAGATCATCGTCACTTATATAATAACTCGCTTCGCTTCGTCCAAGAGGGACACTTCGATTGCGTTCCGGACGTGATTTGAGCCCTTGGCCTGCGGTTACAGGTCACCATAGCCTTAAATTTATATCCCCGGTCACACACAAGTCCGCCCCACGGCTTGAATGGGGGACATATTCCTAGGAGCTGCTACAATCTTATCACCCTTGCTATGGGCTTTCTACCTTCAGCGTGAGATATAGTGAGACGTTGGCAGTATGTTCTGATAGGTTTGTTTGGTTCTTTGTTTCATTAGTATTGAATGAGCTACCATATGGAGTCGTCAGTCATCACATCGATTTAATTAGTATTAGGTCACTCTCGCCATATAGCAGAAGAGTAGCTACCGAGATGTAGGAGGTTGAAGTTTATCCGGAGATCTTTCTGACAGATGCGCTATATAGCGAAGGATCGCATGCTGACAATGACTATTTTTGTGGTCACTTCATTGCAGTATACTGCTTTGTTTCCGGACGATAGAAGGCTGCTATCTGATAATTCTACTTACTTTTGAAAAAAGGAACCCGCATATTAGACTCCACTGAAAGTTGTTTGCATAGGAGAAATGATTGCAAAATTACAGTATCGTAGGATAATGGTACTGATATGTATAATAACGTTTACCACGATGTCGTCCATGTGTGATATAACGAGACGGTACGGATATTTTCATCAAACGTCGGAGCCCGCTGGTGGTATCCGGGAAACGCATTCAACTTGTATGACAGTGAGTTGTATCGTTTTTATTTATATTGCTGTTTTCTATGCCTTGGATTCTACAGGCTTGCCGTCGATGATGTTGGTGTGGGGCAGGTTCGAATCGGCCGCAGCGTTGGCAGCCTCCTTGAGTTGCTGCTTCTTCTCGGCGAGCTTTAATTCCTCAGCCTTGATACGTGTTGCACGAGCAAACTAGACAACAAAAGTGTCCTTTTAGTATTCAAGACATAAGAACTCTTTAATGCTACGCACCTCCTTGGTGCGATGCAAGCACTCCATGTAATCGTCACGCTGAGCGAGGCACTGTTGAGGAAAATCGGCACTTGCGTAGCATTTGTTGAATTCCTGCCAAAAGTGGAAGCAACGACCACGGCCTATAAAGCATTAAGGAGCATTTTCAAGAGAAAAACGCGGCGTCAATTGCTGAAAGGATGGTGCGTCGAATGAGATTAATGCGTACCGCCTTCATAACCGAAACCGGACGACATGATGTGTGTATTTGTGTGAGGGAAGAAGTTTGGACTTTGTCTCTCTCTGTGTTTACCCTCCCCCGCCCAGCCCAGTGACGTGCCTATTTCCCAAATTCGGTCCCCGCCTCTTGGATCTTTCAAGTATCGAAGCGTCTTCTAAGGCTTCCACATACTGCAGGTTAAGTATTCTGTGATGGTAGATAGCTGGTGTATACCTGCACAGTTAGGGGCAAATGTTTCTGCTGAAGTATGCCGGTGATTTTGGACACATTCGAATAACAAAGAGTGTATGTGCTTATATCGCCAGCTGTAGGTAAATAAAAATTGGGCCACGAACTTCTATCGTGTCATCATGTATATTTTATATGCATGCCACGTTCGCTATAAAAGGATGCGTACTTTTATGTTTCGCCGTAAATCAGCTACTTCTTATGCAAAGAGAGTGCTTAATTGACTCCCCACTTGTTCGCAATAGTGTGCAGGAATATCTTGGTTAGGTGATCGACAATGGAGTCGTGTGTCCAGCAACCAGTTGAGGTATTCATTTTCGATGAGTTGCGCGTCGACTTCGTTGAGCAGCTGAAATATGACCAGCATGTCGTGTCGCAGCATAGCAACACGCTCGCGGCTCAACAAGAGGTCAACAGCCATGCGGTGATGCCGTGGGTGGTGCCACTGATGGTGATAAGCGTCATCCGCAGTACGGTTTGTGGTAGCCAGAAAGAACTGGAAGCTATAGCAGAAAAAAACAGGAAAAAGGATGAGCAATGGTGTGCGAAGCCAAAAAAAAAAAAGAAGTTATTGTCGTACCTTTCCGTATTTACATAAACCGGCTTATAATTCGACGGCTCAAGTATACCTTCACGGAGATCGCGCAGGTACACTGCACGCGACACGACTGTGTTGTTCAAGGAAGCAGGTGCCGTTGACGCTGGCTGAGCGGGTGACCGCAGGAGCCAAACAACAAACCAGAGGAGTACGAATGCGGACACGGCGGCACCGACATAAAGCGGCACTTCCAGGACAAGGTCACGACCGGTCTCATAGGCAGAAGATAAGGCACTGAGAACGGGATGGTCAAGCCAGGATTGGTTATCCTTGCCTGATGCGTGGACCTTGGTGGTGGGGGCACGTTTAATGGCGGCCTGTCGTCGCAACGTGCCGACACGGTTCAGTGTGTCTGAGCTGCCCTGACTCGCGGGTTTAATACTCTTTTGAAGCTCGTCCTCCAAAATGGGAATAAACTGGTTAATGCTCTCTCCCATGCCCTTCATGGCTGCCTTGGAAATCATGCCCTTGACAAGAACGCTCTTGATAAATTTGACGCCCATACTGCAGATGAGCTTGCAGCGCGACTTGGTGACCCACATAATGCAATATTTGACAGAGGGTATAAATGCATCGGCGTAGGGCAGTGAAGCCATCTTGGTTGAAATCTGTACGACGTATCGGCTAGTAACAAAGTCAGATCTTGTAGACGGTATAGTTATTACTCCACTTACATATGTTCTTCGCGCTTGTGCACAATCTGTGTTTCCACCACATCAGCCTCCTTGAGTTTGACTATGTCATCCTATTGAGTCTTTCATATACCTTGAGCCTGGTTATGACTTACCCATTGGGTTGTTTACTGGTAAGACATAGTGCAGCACGCGCTGCTGCTTGCCATCAATAGTTTCCCACTTGTCGATCTTCAGGTTCTTGCCGCCGCCTGCGGTTGTCTTAGCTTCCCAAATCCCAGGCATTTTCTCGTCCGAGAAGAGCATCTCAAAGAGGCGCTTGGCCGAAACAGGGAGCTCAACTTGAGCTTCCACCTTGTCCAAATGATCACCACAGTCACACGAGCACGGGCTGGAGGGCACCTTGAAGTCCGGCGGGAGCTCATCCGCGCCCTCATCCTGGAGGCCACTGGCGCCGCTGTCATCCTCATCGTCGGCTTCCACGACGGAGGGGTTGGTCCCCGTCGTTATATCGCTAGCTTCCGAGACGGGCTGCTTTTGCTGTTGCTGTTGCTGCTGTTTCTGGGCTTCTTCCATGCGCGCAATTTTGCTAGCATCAAAGAAACCACTGCCGCCCGCCACCGTCGCTGCCATGACCGCGGCCGCGAGGGCCCCCGACTTGGGCACAGGCTTGTTAGCACCTGAGCTCTTGCGACCCTTGCGCTTCTTCTTTTCTTGGGGCGGCTCTTGCCGGATAACGTCGCTGCTGCTGCGGCTCGGTTCAGGCGTACTATTCGCGGAATTGGCGGTAGCGGCCACGGCGGCCTGGGCTGCAGCCTTGTGCAGATCGGGCGTAGATTGGACCTTGGTGGGCGGCTGCTTCATGATGGTCGTGATCGCCTCCGTCTTGTGGTTACGGTTGCTCAGTGCGGCCGACATGTTGCGGATGACATCGTACATAGTTTGCAGTGGCATGGGATGCTCGCTCTTGGCATTATCAATGGCGAGGCGAAGGCGTTCAACTACGACGTCGACTTGATCAAGAAGTGTCGTCAGCACGATAGGTTCGCTATTGTCTTCCACGAGGTCAATTGCCAACACGACGTTCGTTGGTTTGCCATCTTTAGTCACGCTGCTGCCAACAGAGGACTGGTCTCGAATTAATCGGATGCCCTTGATATCTGTCAGTCGAACGGCCACCTGCAAATAAACGATGAGGTCTAGATTTGTCTTTTACGTCTTTCTTTCGCTTACCGTGTTCACACATGTCATCAGCACACAGCTGTAAAACCAAAACGTTTCCTGCGTCACAAAGGCGCGGCCAGTGTATGAATAGCCAAAGTCGGAAGCAGGTGATTGAATGGGGCCAGCCAGGTGCTCGCTAAGGTCTTGATCCAGGTTAGCAAATGTATTGACGGTAGGTGTAGTGGGAGACAAGGACGGCTGAGAGTCTGACTGATCATCGGGTTCTTCCGATGGAAAAGTCTGCGCCGGTTTCTTTTTGAGAGAGCAAATAAAAGCATCGAGCACCATTTCATCGTTCGAGACGCCACCAAACAGGTGGCGCAACTCGCGATTTCGCATCTCAAGCTCTGACGTGTAACCCGCCAAATCTGACTTGGGTATATGCGCGTCGTCCTGGCGGGCGGGCCAGACGACGGGGTGGCCGTCGCTGTCGACAGTAGGTAATGGTGCAACATTGACGGTGGGTGACATGGGTGAGGGTGGGGGATGATCTGCATCTTCAGTTGTACTCGAGGACAGCATATTGGGTACCAGCATCCAGGGGAAGCCCCATGACGATTGGCCGTTGGGAGCAGCCGGGGCGGTGGGTGTCGGCGAAGCTGGCGCGGTCATAGTCGCCGAGATGGATTGGGAGGTGGTAGGCGACATGGGTGGCTGAGACTGGGCTGGTTGATGTGGCACTTGCGCTTTGGCTGCTTCGCAGACAAGATGAGGTGTCAAGGAAGTGGAGGAAGCTAAGGTGACAGAGCTATCATCCGGTAACGTGGACAGCATGACCATGGAATGATTATTGTTCTGAAGGAGGGATGGACCTCCATTTCTTTTGCTGGTATCGGATGTCTTGTCAAGCACAGACGTGGACTGGGACTTGACGGACATGCCAAGCGGCATACTGGTGGGTCTTGGCGATTCGGGGTCGCTGGATTCGGCAATACTCGAACTTGACTTCAGTTCAATAAGCGATCGTTTTGCCTTACCAAAGGCGCTAATCCACGCCTTCATTTCCTCTTCTGTTTCGGCCTGCAGAAAGAAAGGGGGGCTTTTTTTTTTTGGCGCGTATTGCGTGCGTATATGTTTTAGCTTGTTCTGCAGATTGCATCGCTCTTGTTTGAGAACTTACTGCTGCGCGCATACTACTTCAAAGCAAAAGCGACGATCGGCATCGGTAGCTGGTTTAATGTCGCAGAGCAAAACAGAGACACAGTTCTCGACGCTGACAGCGCCCTTGACCTTGTTGATTTGACAACTACCAAAATTACCGTCGGACAAAAAGAACCATTTGCGGACCCACGACCGCGACACGCGTGTGAAGAGGTAACCCCATTTGGCGGTCACTTGCTCTTGATCCATCGACAGGCCGGAGAAGTCGAGTGACTGGCGATTGCTGTTGGGCGTTGCGGTTGTGGCCGAGTATCGCTCCAAATCGCGGAGCGGCCGCGTCTGATCCACGTACTCCGACTCCAATTGCTTGCGAGCTGCTTGAAGTCTGTGCAACTGATAGTCGCATGTGGTACGATCCTATCCATTGGCAGATGCGGGTTGCGTAAGCTAAAAAGAGAAAAAGACACTTTTTCCTATCCTTTTCCCATTCTTTACCTCGACCAGCCACTGCTTCCATGATGCTAAACTTGCATCCAAGCGCTGCCAAATGTGCTTACATCCGTCAAAATCGTGTAGGTGAGCCAAAGTGGCGGACGTGAAGCTCTCGACCAGACAATGTTCAAGCAAGGAGCGGAATTGGAGGATGCGTACAACGTGCTGCCCCGACATTTGGGCATAGAATTTGCGTGCCTCGTGGAGTCGGAATGCTTCTTCACGAACGGCTGATGCCTCTTTGGCTTTGCTTTGGGATGTGTAACGCAAAAGCTGCGCCTCGTACCGATCCAGCGCTTTCTCGTGTTGCTTTCTGAAGTCCTAAAGTACTCGCTATGAGTCTCAACTCAAAATACTGTCGGTCCGCCAGTTTATGCTTTACCTTGAATTCTTTTAGGTGGGCCTTGACATTCTGTGTCAAGGGTTGAAGGAAGTTGTCCTCGAGGTCAGAGACCTATCAGGAGGTTGCATGAATTGAATGAACATATCTGACAAGTTACATATATAGAAGAGCCAAGACAATCTTGTCAACTTACCAACTTGGTTTTGAATGCCAAGCTTGTCTGTAGCGCGTCCGAGAAACTCCTGATAACAGCGCCAGTAAAATTGGGATCTGCAGTAAAACGTGAGGTCAGGTCTCTCACGCGCACAAAAAGCAAGTCTGTGCTGTACCTATCAAGGTATCATCCACGCCAACAGGAATGGCCTTTTTACACACATCATTGGTCTCCAAATTGAATTCTGTAGTGGTGTGTCAATGGTCATGGCCAGAACAATCTTTTGCCTTGCTTACTTGACAACTTTTCGGTATAACGCTTGAGATGTTTCGAAAAGGTCTCGAGCCACTTCTCCAGGTGATCGAGTTGCTCATCAAAGTGAAGCACGTTGGCTCGGTACACGGGTGAATCCGTTATTGCATCGTGGAGCGTAATCAGTGGTGGCTGACTGCTCTGCATGGCGGAAGAGGAGAAGAAGAGAAAAAGAAGACGAAGAAAAGAAGAGAAAAGAAGGAGTAAAAGTGAACAACCTCGGTCAAGCAAAAAGCGGATAGCCCGTGGTCCAGGAAACCCACTTGCAGTTCTATTTTAGGAAAGGCTGAAGCCAGCGCGGGCGTGTGTGCCCTTTTGCATCCAATTCTGGGTGCAGATTGCCGAATTCTAACCTTTTTCCTTTCCCTCTTTGGCATCCAACCTCATCCAAAGACGACGGCAACGCCACATACGCGCGTAGACGTACTTTTGCTCGGGCGCCATTACGCTGGTATGCATTCAGAGCAAAATTATGACTTGTTGTCTTGGTTGACTGTTGAACTCTAAATTTAACCGCCACATCGATTTACCCACGAATACAGTGGCGTCGCGCTTTTATGCATTGCATGTCACGCACGTCTTAGATAATTGAATGTAATCAGTAAACTGCATTAGCAGGAGCTATTACTACCAGAAAAAAGCACAGATAAGGCTAACCCTCAAAAGCTGCAAAAGAAGATGGACAAAGTCCAATGCACATTGCAAGCTTTACACTACCTTACCATGATGTCATACCATGATAAAAGGGAAGCGCCAACAACAAGTCCCTATCTTTATGGGCGGGGTCGGCTGTACCGTCCAAAAAATCCGGGTGTATCATTCCTGAAAACGGAGTGCAAGTCAAGAAGTCGATTCAGACCTGTATCATAATACACATGTCTCTACTAGATAGATAGATAAAGTTACCCCAAACCACATCAAAATTAAATAATAGGACTGCGGTGCTTATTCCTTGCAAAGATACATAACGTTTCTGGGCAGCTTATCAACAGTGTAAAGAAGATCTCCACATGCTTCGCCTTCTGCCCATCATCAAAATACTTTTTGGGCAGCAAATTAAGGAAGGGATTTTTTTTGTCGGGACCTGTTGAATCATGGGCTTGAATCTTTTGTTAGTAAAAAGTTCCAAGAGCCAAACAAAATAAGAACATACCGCTTATTATCTCAGTATATCACATGCTGAAAGTGGAAAAGCCCATAGCATGGATGATCATATTTTGCCAGTTTCCCACGCAAGCAAAGCGTAGACGGGCGTATAGAGGCCGGCTCATCAGGCGATGGGAAGCGAACTAGAGCGAGCGAATGTTGAGTGGAGGTGTGAAGACCCGTAGCCGAAGGCAAAAGGGATTACTCAGTGCCGTACAGCAGTCAGGGTGTAGGTGGCCCCGGCTGCATAGGTATGTAGAAGAAATGAAGAGTAGCTCACGCGAACTTATTTATCAAGAAAGAGATAATCAAGAAACACCTGGACGACGAAAATATATGTGTCTCAGACAGCTGAAGTTCTTTTATAACCAAAATTACGCAAATTTTACGGAGTAGGAAACTTTTGTGAGGTGTATCGTGTATGACTAGTAATAGCGTGTTTAGCGTTGTGTATTGGAGGGGAAGAGAGAAAAGTGAATATCATGAGTGCGTAAGGAAAAAAGGGGAAAGGCATGTTGTTGCTGCGTTTAGACGGTGATCCAGGGAAGAGCGAGGAACTGGGTCTCGGTCCGGGTGGTTTGCTCAGAGCTAGTAAAAGAGAAAGTTAAATAATAGACATGATACGACTGTCCTTTTACCTACACAATGACAGCGCCCTGCTCCTCGTTGGCAGCATCGAGGGCGGTGGTGCCGACTGTGCTAGTAAGAACGGAGGTCGGAAGCGCTTCACGAATGAAAGAAGGCTCGGCGGAAATGCTGGCTTCAGGGATGGCTTCGCGTTGCAGGGCCACATCGTTGTCGTGGACGGTATAGTAGACGTAGACGGTCTTCTTCTTGTCCCACTTCTTGTCATCCCAACCGCCCTTCTTGTCATCGTCCCACTTGTTGTCTTCATCCCAGTCGCCCTTCTTCTTGTCGCCCCAGCCGCCCTTCTTGTCATCGTCCCACTTGTTGTCTTCATCCCAGTCGCCCTTCTTCTTGTCGCCCCAGCCGCCCTTCTTGTCATCGTCCCACTTGTTGTCTTCATCCCAGTCGCCCTTCTTCTTGTCGCCCCAGCCGCCCTTCTTGTCATCGTCCCACTTGTTGTCTTCATCCCAGTCGCCCTTCTTCTTGTCGCCCCAGCCGCCCTTCTTGTCATCGTCCCACTTGTTGTCTTCATCCCAGTCGCCCTTCTTCTTGTCGCCCCAGCCGCCCTTCTTGTCATCGTCCCACTTGTTGTCTTCATCCCAGTCGCCCTTCTTCTTGTCGCCCCAGCCGCCCTTCTTGTCATCGTCCCACTTGTTGTCTTCATCCCAGTCGCCCTTCTTCTTGTCGCCCCAGCCGCCCTTCTTGTCATCGTCCCACTTGTTGTCTTCATCCCAGTCGCCCTTCTTCTTGTCGCCCCAGCCGCCCTTCTTGTCGTCCTCCCAGTCGCCCTTCTTCTTGTCGTCCCAGTCACCCTTCTTCTTGTCGTCCCAGTCGCCCTTCTTCTTGTCGCCCCAGCCGCCCTTCTTCTTGTCGTCGTCCTCCTCCCAGTCGTCATCCTCATCCTCATCCCATTCGTCGTCCTTCTTGCCGCCCTTCTTGCCGCCCTTCTTGCCGTCCTTCTTGCCGTCCCACTCATCGTCCTCGTCGTCGTCCTCCCACTCCTTCTTGCCGCCCTTCTTGCCGCCCTTCTTGCCATCCCACTCGTCATCCTCGTCGTCGTCCTCCCACTCCTTCTTACCGCCCTTCTTGCCGCCCTTCTTGCCACCCTTCTTGCTAAGGGCCTGAAGCTTTTGGACGACACGGACAGCACCCATACCGTCGGCATAGGGCGAATCGGCAACGTTGATGGTGATATCGTGCTTGCCCTCGGCGAGCTGGAAGTTGCCGTGGCTGAAACGCTCATCGGCGAGGGCCTCCTCGGGGGTACCGACGAAAGCGCCCTGCTCCTCGGTGGCCTCGGAGGTCATGCCGAGGGGAACACCGTTATCGAGGATCTCATACTTGTCACCGCCTGTATATATCAAATTGGATAAGTCAAAAGTGCTTCCCTCATTCTATTAGCGGATACTTACCAAGCTTGTAGTCGGTGATCTGGAGCTCAGCGGGCTCAGCGAGGTCAAGGGAGAAGGTACGGTCGACGGTCTTCTGCTCGCCCTCAGCCTTCCAGTTGAAGGGCTGGAACTGCTCGCCAAGCTGAAGAGCAGCAGTCTGAGCGGGGTTGAAGCCGTTGACTTCGATCTCGCTGTTCTGTTGAGGGTTGGCCGGAGCAGCCAGGGCCATGTTCGCCAACATGGCAGCGGAGACAAGCGTAAGAGTGAAGCGCATGATGCTGTCGTAGAATATCAAAAGAAAGAGAAGATATCTAACGCTAACCATCTTCATGAAGTCTGTGGTTTTATAGAGAATTAACATCTTGCCCATCCAACCGTCGGCGATATACTCACATAGGGCGCATTGTATGTTGGAATGGTCGGAATATTTCGCACTCACTATTGGTTGGGATTACTATGTAAGTCGCTTCCCCATTCCTCACTAAGATACAAATCCGCACACACGCATACAGTCTAGTACAACATAATAGATGCACATGGCATGGTCGGGATATTTTTGTTTATTTATTTACTACTTCGACAGTGGTGTCAAGCCAGCTGCGGACATCTTTTGCGCTTTCCTGGCTCTGTACAGTTCGATAGCCCGCTCTCTTTCCTGATCGATCACCTTGCGCGCGGCTGCACTCAGATTCTGCGTCTTTTGTTTGTGTGATTTTTTCAAGGCCTTCATGTCCTCGTCTTCCGATGATTCGTATCCGGCCTGTGTCTTTTGCTTCTCGAGTTGTTTTCTTTGTTGTTCTTGAAGCTGCTGCTTCACGAGCATCTAATGAAATGGATTGAAATGGAATATGTGAATACACTGAGGATGCTATCTTCTCCTGTCTAGTGACTGTACCTGCTTCTCTTTGCCTCGAACCTTGGGTATCCGGTTAAAGACAGGTGGGGCATCGGCGACCTCACCAAACTTGACCTCGTCTCGGAGATCATCAAAGTCTCTACCGCCGTACAGTTCTTGCTGTTTTTCGATCTTGGCCCGCTTCTTTAGTTTGCGCTGTTCTTCGTTGCGCCTCTTGCCTGCTGATTTGGGACGTGCTGCTCGCGCTGCGCTGTGATAGTCGGCCTGGAACTGTTGATCCACACGACGAGTGAAGTCCTTGAGGCGCTCGCCAGGCAGAATCTCGATCTTTTTCTGATTGCAACAGTCAGTCTTCAATTCGATTCAACTAACGGTACACTCACTTTGTCCGTTTGTGTTTCCTTCTGTTCCTTCTTTGCTTTTTTCTTCTTTGCTTCTTCCTCTTTATAACGCATCAATCGAGCGAATGCTTTCGGCGTATCGTCTGATGGCTTCTTGGTGGCTTCTATCGGTCGATCATAGCTAATCACTTGATCGTCAATTCGTCTGCACTGTAAATTGCTGCCGATTCTTTCTTACTCGTCCTTTTGCATCTGTCTTGCCTTGCCTTTCGCTCTCTTGTGTGGCATGTCGAACAATAGAAAATATTTTTTTTTCCTTCTGTGGTGCCAGCGGGTCCCAATATAGGCTGGTTAAATATTTGTCCGCATGAAAACCATAAATGAAGCTATAGCATGGCAAAAGGCACGAATTTCTTCAGCTGTTATCAGGCCAATGTATCTCTGATCATGCTATCTACTTTTTCGTAAAAGAAGAAAGGTCTGCCCATATTAACATCCGTATTCCTATTACATATCCTGTTTCTCTCTCTGATGAT
>JNEN01001248.1:0-100109 GCA_000697355.1 Syncephalastrum monosporum B8922
TTGGTCTGAAACTCCTCCCGCAACATGATGGGACCATTTTTGACCTGGCCGGTGTTCGCAGCGTTATGGCAAACGTTGCGAATACACCTGATCCACTCTTGTGCGTACGGATGGTCTGGGTGAGCCTCTTGGATATATTCAGAAAAGTCGTTAATGTTGACGGCGGTAGGGTGTCGAGGCATGCTGTGGATAAATGCGGTCGTTAGTCAACTGAAATATGTGTCGAGATGATATGGTGTTATAAGGAACTTACCCCATATCGGCATGATGAATGACAAACACAAGGCCTGCCTGGTCGGGGCCGATCCTTTGATTGAGCCATTCTTTCAAAAGAAAGAGTGCATCATTCTCGTGGACGGGTTCAGGTAGAGGAGCACGGCCATCACCATCCGTCAACCTCCTGGTGAGCGCTGTTGGCCTTGCAGGAGGCATAGGCTTGCCGGAAACGATCGGTGGCTGCCCGTGCAGAAGAGGTAAGGGCTGTCCCAGGTTCTGCCTCTCCATGACCCACATGGTCTCGAGCGTTTGCATGGCCTTGCTGTCACCAAAAGGGCGCGGAAATGTTGTGCGACCGTCAGGCTGTCGACACTCTTGGTTCGTGCGGGCGTTGACAAGTAGAAGCCCGTCTTCTACAAACCGAAGGCGCACTCGGTCCTGGATGACGGCAGGATACTTCCTTGTCAACCACCGAGCAGAAAGATGGCAAGGGAAGCTCTGATCTCCCACCATGCGTCGAATGTATAGGCCTCCTGTTTTGCTGATCGCATACTCCGTCCCGTGCAACATCCTGTTTCCCCAACGCGCGAGATTGAGCGCCCTCAAGTTCGCTGCTCTTTGCTCGGCAGTGAGCGTGCTACGAAGGTGAGCTCCCGCCCTATCAAGTGCTTCTTGTCGCAGCTTGGGATCCCTGTGCCAGTCTGTGTCATCCGTATGTGGCCGGAATCTGTTCAGGATATGGGCCAGGGGATCTTGGCCGCGTTGTTCTCGCTGCAACGATTGCCAGTCCCGCATGGCGCGAGCGCCAATGTTGGTATCTTTTGGTAGAGTCATGAGCCACTCGATCCATTCCTGCTTTTGGTCACGCGGGATATAGAGATAATGTCGGGTCCGGTTTCTTTTGTAAAGCGAGAGTGCTTGGCGTCGCCTTTCTTGACTACCTGGCGCACCCTGCGTGAAACCATCGGACCCCATGAAACGTGAGGCTGCGAGAGAGCGAGTATGCCTTGGCTCGGCGTCGAACTGCCGGGTCGGCCGCGCTTGCTGTTCAGGCTTCCGTGTGTGTGCCGCGTTCAAAAGCCTCTTTTGCTCATCGAGCTTGGTAAAATATGCCGCGAATTTTGGATCCTCCGGGCGGCAGCGCGCATAAAGGCGCCTCACGATATCACCGTGCGTCATGTTCAGGGCCGCAGCATCCAGAATAAAATCGAGCAGATATTGGAGAACGGCAAAGGTGAGGCTCCAAGTGGCGAGCATTAAACCTCGATACTCGATCGTCCGTATGGTATGCTTGTACCTGAAAATGTTAAAATTTGGAAGCGCCGCAAAAAAAAAAGTCAGGTACACATTGCTGACATCGTGCAAGTTGCATCATGGCTTACCCAGGGTGAAAGTGGGGAATCACAAGTGTGAGAGTGTCCCCGGGTGGATCCGTATCTTTAGCGCTGTCAAAGTACTCTTCGCCAGCATAATGCTGCAGAGTAGGAATACCGACATAATCAAGGAAGCTTGCCCTACTAAAGTTGATGCCGTTCCGATGTGCAAAGTTTGCAATAGCCAAAGATGACGGTATCGCACCAAAAGTCACCGTGACGAGAGGGCGGGCAATGGAAAGATATTGCAATAGCTGAAGCCGCGGCTCGTCTGTCACCATAAGACTGCGTGACAACCATGGCAGGACATCGACGAAGGGCAAGTGACGATCCGCCAGGTCTGCCCAGTCCTGCTGTGACACGCCTAGGGTCTGGTACATCTGTCGCACCACAACGGACGCCATCGATCCGCCATCCCAGAAAGTTGTCGTGTGCGTGTAGTCGGACAAGGTGATATCATAGCCGACGAGTACCACGGGAACGTGACCCGCGACGGTTCGGGGTAGTGACTGCCGGAAAGACGGCATCACGACGGCGGTCCGTGAAGGGGCGTTGTCCGGCTCGAGTCGCAACGCTATTCTCGGTAGCGTATCGCTGAATACTCGCCGCCCAATGTTGGTAGAATGCACGGTTTTTGTCGTCGAGTGGCTCTTCCGATTCGCCAAGACGCATAAAAACGTCCCTTGCGACCGTCGAGACGGACTGAATGCTGCTGCTCGGCTTCCAAGCGAGGTTGTCACTCATAAGAGATAGTAGGGAAAGGAATTATTAATGGACACGAGCGCTGTGCTATCGCTCACGACTTTATATATAAGAGATGATAGAGATGCCTTTGTCTCCTCTAGTAGGATCAAGTATATCGGTTGCTCATTACTTGTATACTATGTCCCAAAGTGCTTTCTTTGCTCATCTATCACAGTGTCATATGAATCGTACTCGCTTTCCTTTTTCGTGTCAACGCGGCCCTTGCTGCTGTGTCCTTTAGAGTGGCATTCATGCATTACAGAGACCCACAAAAAAATTTCTCTTTTTTTTTTTTTTTTTCTCTCAGAGAGCTACACATGAATACTCCAGCATTTCAGTGAATTAACGGTGCTAGTAGCAAGCCACGATCATCCAGCTCACGTTCATAAATATTTCCAAGTATATGCAGTGAGAGCTCATGCCTGAAAGCATAAAATGGCAGTGCAGTGAATAGTTTCTGCTTTTCGGTGGGGTTCCTGTATTACAGCCAACCAATCAAGTTTGTGCCCTATTGACGAAAATGAGGCATAGTATAATGAGCACCTTCACATGACAAGCTGCGTGTCATAGATAAGCTGCTAATGAATCTCGATTTCTGGTGCAAGCGAATCATGATGAATATACAGTTGATACTGACATATGAAAAGGAAAAGGTATAGATAGGTACAAGTACAGTAGCTACAAGACCAGTTTTTAAAGTTGACGAATACTGAAGAAGCTGGTGTTTTTGTTAATGAATATGAGAAACCTGATCCGCCAAGACCCATAACCAGAACCTGTGAGGAAAATGGAGACGTATATTCAAAAAAGTTTATTCGACCAAATATTTCGCAGACATACAAATCAAAGAGTTGTGCATCATGATCTTGCTGGAGATATTGTTGGATAGAGCTACATAATAAAAAAATGGACGGCAATGGCATATATTTGTTGCTCATGAACCCAATCCGTGGAACGTGAAACTTTGCGATGACGCAGAACAAGATGGCAGGCTTTTTTTTTTTTTTTTTTCAATTTCCTGGGATGAGCTTGTGTTCAGGCCCCTTATTTCTTCCCTTTTCCCCGCGCTTTCGCAAACCTGATGCGCGCAAGCAGCTTCAAGGCACAGGTGCCAGCCTGTAGCGCGCTTTATTCGCAAACAACAAGCAAAACATACCTGACGTCCGTCTTGCAGC
The DNA here is from genome assembly GCA_000697355.1 of Syncephalastrum monosporum B8922. Taxonomy (NCBI): domain Eukaryota; kingdom Fungi; phylum Mucoromycota; class Mucoromycetes; order Mucorales; family Syncephalastraceae; genus Syncephalastrum; species Syncephalastrum monosporum. The sequence continues at coordinate 3,509 of JNEN01001248.1, forward strand.
ATTGGTAGGCTACAGGATCATCGCCGTTATCCTCAGTGCTATTCAAAAGACGGCTAAAGATCAAAGCATGGAGAACGGATGAGGCAAAGTGAAATGGCTGAAGAGATATAGGACTTCACATTGAGCTTACTGCTGCTGGCAACACAGAGAGACTTGGAGATTCACTGGGGCTTGACGGTCGCGGATCGAGCTATGGCCGGGATTGGCTTCATACTCACTCGTACAGCCCTAATTGGCGCACAGCTGAACCCATTACAAGGCAGACGACGCGTTCTTGGGAAAACGCGACGTTTTCCGGATGAAAACAGGATGCCTTTTAAAACGGTCGACCACGAACCAGTGACAACCACTAAAGAGGTGATCTTGAGGTTTAACGGCGTTGAACTTGATGAAACAATGTGCCTTACACAATATAAGTCACTGAAACGCTTGCACGGCGCATCTGCTTTTTTGCGCGAAACACACTACTCGCCAGCGATGGGGCCAGTTGTCGCAAACATGTCTCATGCAGACACGGCCTGCAGCAACCTCTACAAAGTCGAGTCCGCGGACGGCAACCCTTGCGGTTCCTGGGTACACACCGACCGCCTTCGTCCGGTTCACGTCAATGACCCGCTCACAGTCTGAAGCACAAGGTAGTACCCGACCATCACACGCAACGAATGGCGCACCATCATGCATACATTCAATACACTTTTCTCTTTGCGACTCGAGGACGAACATCATTCTAAAGAAGGCGGTATTGTTGGGTGTTTACCCCCTTCCGCCTTTTTTCTTTTCAAACGACGTCAAATTACTGCGCACGGCCGTACACCTGTATTTGTGAATCACTCTCAAAAAAGTATCCATGCATCTGCGACTGCGGCACCGAATACTCTTCTCTTGTCTTTGTCTCTCTCTCTCTCTGCGACCTCTTCGCTATGACTCGTATCGTTATAGTCCATTAGCCTTTTATATACTTCTTCCCTTTCCGCCAGGCAACAACCAAGTCCCATGAAAAATTGAAACAGGCGAGTAAATCTGATAAAGGGCATCTTGTCTACCCTCTACTCTTCTGTTCTCTATCACCTGGCTTTGCACCCAATAGCCAAAAGCATTGTGACAGTCTGATTGACCAATAAAGAACCGACAAAAACTTTAATCCCCGACATGCAATAAAATGCAAAATCACACATACTATTACGCCGATTTTGAGAATACCTTTACTTTCTCTTGAGCCCTACGTGGGGGTCGAACCCACAACCTTTGGATTAGAAGTCCAATGCGCTATCCAATTGCGCCAGCAGGGCCTCTCATTTTTTTGTTGAACTTGAATATAATTGTGTAATGCAGCAAAATATGTGTGCGTGCAGTGCAGAAGTTGTCTACGTCACGACCACGTGACATCGGGATGTTACAGTGTTTTGCACAAATTGGCGGGTTAAAAAACATTTTTTTTTCTTCCGCCAATGTACATCATTGGATATCGATACAATTTTGGCTGATCAGTGCACATTTTGATTGGCCAATGCACTTTTTGGCTGAGCAGCCCAGTTTTAAAAAACGTATTGACCAATCAAAACATGCACTTGGTCAGCCAAAAGTGAATCGATATGCAATGATGTGCATTGGCGGAAGAATAAACGCAAAACACTGTAGTTCTCCACTCCTTCCACATGCCATTCTTTAAGGATGCAATTAATCTTGCACATGCCCACCTTTCCCTTCGTTGTCTTTAATCTCGATTTAAGGTGCACCCCACTGCATTCCTTCATCCCCTTCTATTTTCATTTGTTTTCCTTTCATTTATTTCTCTTGTATATAGATTGCTCATTAACTAACCTTGTCTTTCACTCGTCGAGCTCCTCATGAGGTCAAGAGGATAGGACAAAACTGGTGCGATGATGAGACCAAGGGCGAAGGTATAAAGGCAGAGCAATTCAAGAAAATAAGCAATAATCTATCCGATCCCATTCTATCGACTCTTTTTTAATCTTTTTTCTTATCCTTGATTCCTTTGGGAGAAATCTTCGTGATTTATTTCGGATTGGCTTACTGCATACACGGAGTATGTGCGACGATTGTCAGTTTCATCCAAACGTGTCTGGGTATTCCCTTGCTAAAGAACCTTTCCCGGAGCCGAAGCCATCACCCATTGCACCGCACGTGTCATTTATAGGGTCGTCTCTTCTAGAAGTAAACATTTGTAAGGATGGACTCGTATCCTCACTTTTCAGTGCACTCCCCAATATTATATCCACATAGTAGTATCCATCTTAGCTTCAGGACACATAAATAGGCTTCATTTTTTCAGCCAGAGCAGATTAGACACTAAATCCTCAAAGGCTATCAATAAAGTCCTATATCTCTTATATACACACTCAATTTCTCTCATAGCTGCTTGCAAGTTTGCTATAAGACCATTTCCAAGCCTCAAGAACAAGTCTGGTATCTGTCTCCGCTAATCCTGCATCAAGACACCATCGAAAAACACAAGTCTGCACTACTCCATTCCGACATTGTCAAACTACATTCCCAACTTTGACCCTTATAAACTCACCAGTTTATTACATTTCCGTACCTCTAATTACCTTTTATCTTTTTCCAGCCCTTTTCCACCTTCTCTTTTATATCTTTTCGTAAAGTTTTTTTTATACAAAACTTTGCTGCTGCTCATTCGACCCTTTTTTTCTATTTGACATCATCTTTTAATGGAGGAGTTACCTCAAGAATATTTATTGTATGTGAATGTATTTTGCAGTCACGCGTATCTAAGACAGTGGCGCGCTGCGTGAGAGACATAAATGGGGAGAGTGGAACAGGGTGATTTGGTACTATAGCGAGGGGAGAGGGCTCCGCAGAGCCTGCCTATTTGACATTTCTTTACTTTTTTTATCTTCTCTGGGTAATTCTTACCCACCTTTTTGCTCCGAACCCACCTAAGTGCCTTGGAGGTATAAACATAATAACTTCGTAATGGGTATGGCCTTGTATCTACTTGTACCTAATATCTATTCCTTTTCTCTCTCTCTCTCTTATACCAAGGCTTTCCTTTTCGTATGTCAGGACAGTATCAACTGTATATCCATCATGACTCGCCTGCATCAGAAATCGAGATTCATTAGCAGCTTCTCTATGACACGCAGCTTGTCATGTGAAGGTGCTCATTATACTATGCTTCATTTTTGCCAATAGGGCACGAACTTGATTGGTTGGCTGTAATACACGAACCCCACCGAAAAGCAGAAACTATCCACTGCACTGCCATTTTATGCTTTCAGGCATGAGCTCTCACTGCATATACTTGGAAATACTTATAAACGTGAGTTGGATGATCGTGACTTGCTACTAGCACCATTAACTCACTGAACGGCTGGAGTATTCATGTGTAGCTCTCTGAGAAAAAGAAAGAGAAATTTCTTTGTGGGTCCGTGACATTATGGATAGACGAACAAAGAAAGTAATGAGCCAATAATATTCTTGATCATACTGGAGGAGACAAAGAAATCTATCACCTCGTATATAAAGTCGCGAGCGACAGCATAGCGTTCGTGTCCTTTTTTTTGTTTCCCATTCTCACTACACTCAAAACCATTCAATTATAATGAGTCAAAATCAGGTACACGAGGATTACACGGTCATGGATCAGTATGACTTAGAGGTGTCAAATCTTCTCAATTAGCTTGCCGTGGCTGAAAGAGTGTGTGAAACAATCCGCGCGCGCCTTCAAAGCTTTGCTATCCCTGTTGACCGCCTCGGCGAAGACGTGGTGCGCGACACGTTCTTCCACAACGGCGCGGATATCGATCGCGGCCTGCTGCCGACGATCGAAGCACTTGCGAAAGACCACACGACTATCAGCACTGAAGCCATGGAGCAAGCCCTCCCTTGGGACGAGGTAACGACAGACGCGCCAACTCGCCCGGTGATCTACATACGCACCTGGGAGATTCCTCGTGGCCTCCTCCGCCGTGTCCTCCTTGCCGTCGTCATCGAGGACATCGCCGCATCCGGTGAAGACGTCGACGTTGAGAACGATGTCTTGGACCCCGACACAGGCGCCGTTGTTTCTACCCTCCCGAGCGCTTGGGCATGGGCAGACAAAGTCCTACCGGGAAACGCAGTCATTGATCTGTGTGAAACTTTCAACGACAGTTCTGAGATTGTTTACGCTCGGTACGTCGGCCGAACCAGGGATAATCCTCGCCGTCGCCAGTTCGAAGACGAAAATCGGCCGTATGGCTACCTCAAGCGGTTCCTTGAGCTCCTTGAACGAGAGTCAAACGAAGATCAACAGGTTGTCAAACGCCTCCATTACTTTACTGTGCCGGATGGCGACCAGCAAGAACAACTCGACTTTTACGAGCAAATGGCGATCGCGTTCTTCGGCCTGAACACGCTGATCAACCGTCAGCCAGGCGGCGAATTCATGACCTACAATCCCACTTGGGATCTGAGCAGCAGCGTTCAGTCCGTCTCGACGGTCGCAAGGGACGTTTTTATACGTCTTGGCGAATCGGAAGAGCCACTCGGCGACAAAACCCGTGCATTCTACCAACATTGGGCGGCAAGTATTCAGCGATACGCTACCGAGAATAGTGTTGCGACTCGAGCCGGACAACGCCCCTTCACTGACCGCCGTCGTGATGCCGTCTTCCGGCAGTCACTGCCCCGAACCGTCGCGGGTCACGTTCCCGCGGTACTCATCGGCTATGAGATCACCTTGACCGACTACACGCACGCGACAACTTTCTGGGAGGGCGGCTCGAAAGCGTCCGTTGTGGTGCGACAGATGTACCAGGCCTTAGGCATATCACAGCAGGACTGGGCAGGCCTGGCGGACCGTCACCTGCCCTTCGTCGATGTCTTGCCATGGTTGTCATTTAGTCTCATGATGACAGACGACCCGCGGCTTCAGCTATTACAGTATCTTTCCCTCGCTCGCCCGCTCGTCACGGTGACTTTTGGTGCGATACCGTCATCTTTGGCTATTGCAAACTTTGCGCACCTGAACGGCATCAACTTTAGTAGGGGAAGCTTCCTTGATTACGTCGGTATTCCTACTCTCCAACACTATGCCGGTGAAGGATACTTTGACAGCGCTGAAGATACGGACCCACCCGGGGACAGTCTCACACTTGTGATTCCCCACTTTCACCCTGGGTAAGCAATGATGCGACTTACACGATGTCAGCACTGTGTACCTGACTCTTTTTTTTTTTGTGGCGCTTCCAAATTTTGACATTTTCAGGTACGACAAGCATACCATACAGACGACCGAGTACCGAGATTTTATGCTCGCCACGTGGAGCCTCACCTTTGCCGTTCTCCAATATCAGCTCGATTTCGTTCTGGATGCTGCGTCCCTGAACATGACGCACGGCGATATCGTGAGGCATCTTTATGCGCGCTGCCGCCCGGAGGATCCAAAATTCGCGGCCTATTTCACTAAGCTTGATGAGCAAAAGCAGCTTTTGCACATGGTCCACACACGGGAGCTTCAACAGCGAGCACGGCCGACCCGGAACTTCGACGCCGAGCCGAGTCATACTCTCTCTCTGGCAGCTACACGTTTCATGGAGGACGATGGTTTCACGCAGGGTGCGCCAGGCAGTCAAGAAAGGCGACGTCAAGCAATCTCACTGTACAAAAGAAACCGGACCCGACATTATCTCTATATCCCGCGTGACCAAAAGCAAGAATGGATCGAGTGGCTCATGACTCTACCAAAAGATACCAACATTGGCGCTCGCTCCATGCAGGACTGGCAATCGTTGCAGCGAGAAGAACGCGGCCAAGATCCCCTGGCCCATATCCTGAACAGATTCCGGCCACATACGGATGACACAGACTGGCACAGGGATCCCAAGCTACGACAAGAAGCACTCGATAGGGCGGGAGTTCACCTTCGTAGCACCCTCACTGCAGAGCAAATAACAGCGAACTCAAGGGTGGCCAATCTCGCGCGTTGGGGAATAGGATGTTGCACGGGACGGAGTATGCGATCAGCAACACAGGAGGCCTATACATTCGACGCATGGTGGGAGATCAGAGCTTCCCTTGCCATCTTTCCGCCGGGTGGGTGACAAGGGAGTATCCTGCCGTCATCCGCGACCGAGTGCGTCTTTTATTTGTAGAAGATGGGCTTCTACTTGTCAACGCCCGCACGAACCAAGAATGTCGACGGCTTGACGGGCGCACAACATTTCCGCGCCCTTTTGGTGACAGCAAGGGCATGCAAACGCTCGAGACCATGTGGGTCATGGAGAGGCAAAACCTGGGACAGCCCGTACCTCTCCTGCACGGGCAGCCACCGATCGATGCCGGCAAGCCTATGCCTCCTGCAAGGCCAACAGCGCTCACCAGGAGGTTGACGGATGGTGATGGCCGTGCTCCTCTACCTGAACCCGTCCACGAGAATGATGCACTCTTTCTTTTGAAAGAATGGCTCAATCAAAGGATCGGCCCCGACCAGGCAGGCCTTGTGTTTGTCATTCATCATGCCGATATGGGGTAAGTTCCTTATAACACCATATCATCTCGACACATATTTCAGTTGACTAACGACCGCATTTATCCACAGCATGCCTCGACACCCTACCGCCGTCAACATTAACGACTTTTCTGAATATATCCAAGAGGCTCACCCAGACCATCCGTACGCACAAGAGTGGATCAGGTGTATTCGCAACGTTTGCCATAACGCTGCGAACACCGGCCAGGTCAAAAATGGTCCCATCATGTTGCGGGAGGAGTTTCAGACCAAGAAGCGCACCATTAAGCAGCGGGACAACACAGGCAACGTAACGGGAACAGTCAACGTGCACGACATTCAAGTTGGACCACAGAGAGGCGGCGTCGACCAAGATGAGCCTGAGAATCTATATGATTAGCCTGGCTACCACACATCGCTCCCTCTTTCCTTCCCCCTATAAAACAACATACGTCAACTAGCTGTCTTCTTTTTTCCTCTTTTTTTCTTTGTCATGATTTATTCTCCAAAAGCTTATGAAAACTATAGACATGTGTTCCTTCTTGGTGGCTCGCTGTCATAGAGCAGAATTACCAAAGATACGTGTTACAATACTAAGCGAACAGGAAAGTGCAAGGTACGCATACTGTGTTCCACCTGAACACTGCCTGTCATTGTAGTCGATGAATGCTCTACTCACTAACTATACGAGCTTTTATGAAGATGCAAAAAATATCGCCAAGTCACATACTGATATAGCGTAATACGTTGTCACTGCAGATGCTAGCCGTATACTTTCAAAGTTGTGGTGATGTTTTATTTTCTACGGTGGGCTTTTTTAACAATACCAAAAGTTAGACGTCCTGTACCATGAAGCTTGCACCGCAGTAATTTTAAGATGTGAGTTCCACTTCACACTCGCATCTCTGCCTTGGAGGTGGCGTGTCACCAAGAGCTCTGGTTTGAGTCTCTTACGAGAATAGCAAGGAAGATCGAAAAGAAGATCGCTTCATAAATAGTATATGAAAACTTTTGCATACACAGCACGCAAGAGTGTTTACATAGCTCTCTCCAACGCATTTGTAGCGTAGGGTCGCTATTTAAGTTTTATGCAGTCTATGTGTACAGTCGAACAAATACTGTATGAAGCGAATGCTTCCAAAAATACACCGTTTCTATAGATCTATCGCGCAGTGTAGAGGGACATGACTGACAATAAGGAAGCAAATTAGATAGCTGCATGCTAGCAATACATAGAGGGCAGAAAACGTAAAGATGAAGAGCGCATTACAGCATCTTGTGAGCCAGATATGACTCTCATGATCATTGTGTGTGTGTGACCGGTCCTGATAAACAGGCGATCCAGGAGCACATGTCACCCATCTGTATCAGCAGGAAGATGTCATATTTGGTCTGCACACTCTTATTTCACGAGGTGTGTAGCGCCTTCCATTTCAGTAGTGGTTGTGGATCAAAAGAAAACAAGGTTTTGTTCACTACAGGCCGTCGCAGCACAATAATAGGCGGTTCGCGTCGCTTTCAATAGCTAAAAGCGTACATATGCTATTGGTCCTACCGCACATTTATAGAGGCGCTTTGCAGTGGAGCCGAAAATTTGCTATAATCCAGAATGTTGGTATGCAATATTCTGTCGGTAAGACAGACGTGGGCCCAAATCTTTCTTTTTTTTTTTTTTACCAACACGCTTTTGTTGTTTCTTTCTTCTCAAGTATACTTGCAGAAAAAAAAATGTCATACTATCGTGATCGCCGTGATGAACCGTCTCGAAGACTCTACGTCGGTGCGTTGTTTGGTTATTCGTCGTCTTTTCCGTGGCTAATTGACAAGCAAATTAAAAGGCAACATCGATCGCTACGTCCGCGAGCGTGATTTAGAGCGCCTTTTTGGAAGATTGGGCAGAATCGTCGATGTGGAGATCCTGGTATGCGTCAGTCACGTTTGCAGAAAAGAGTAGTCTAACGATGCCTCTGACCGTAGAGTGATTTCGGTTTTGTTGAATACGATGTACGTCACTGCAACAAGTACCAAGAGAACAGCAGACTGATTTATTTTCTCGATAGGACATACGCGGTTCGTTTCCCCCTCCCCTTCTTTCTTTCATAGCTATGCTGGTGTGCGCGCGGTGATGGAGACGGAGCAAACAGAAGAAAAAGAAAATCTACGGAGAGAGAGAAAACGAGAAAAAGATACGTTTCTCGGTGCATGGTTCTTGTCTTTGCTCGCTCGTCCTTGCCCCACTCAGCACTCGCTTCTTTGGTAAAAAAACAGTCTCTTAACCTTACCATTTTCTACGCTCCACCTCCCGTTTCACTTGTTTATACAGATGCCGAAGACGCCGTTAGAGACTTTGACGGATACCGCCTCGAAGGAGCCCGCCTTCGAGTACGTCATCAAAATATTGATTCACAATGCGGCATCTCACCCGCACCCACTGTAGGTTGAATTTGCCAAAAACCGTCGCCGTGGGGGTCCTCCCGGTGGTGGTAGTGGTGATGGCGGCTACGGAGGCCGCCCCCGCCGTGGCGACAAGATGGGCGGCGGCGGTGAACGATGCTACAACTGTGGTGAATTCGGTAAATCACGACAGCCTTCATATAGTCGGATAGACTCATTTCTTTTTTTCTTTCTTTCTAGGACACATGTAAGGGTATTTTGTACTTGTAAAATTCCTGGTGATACTGATTCGTGGTCGACTTAATGCACCTCAATAGTTCTCGAGAATGGTATGCATATATCACTGATTTATTCAGACATAGCCCAGGCTAACGCCCCTTTTTTCGTTCTTTCTTTCTTAGTTCGGTACCTAGAGGAAGGTAAAAGTGAATCAAGACGTAGTGTTTGCATGTATCTGACGCCATGTCCTTGTACAGTGGTGAGCGTGCAATGCGTTTTGAAGAGAATCGCTGCTTGTAAGTGGTCTGCTTAATGGTGTGTGTGATGGGTACTAATATAAACCTTCCAGTGAGTGTGGCGAAGCCGGCCACAGAGCACGCGATTGCCCGTAAGTTGTCAAAAATGAAGAAAAAACTAAACGAAAAAAAAAAAGATATGCTCACAAATGATACGTTTTGAAAAAAAAAGCGGCCGTGGTGCTGGGCGCGCGCGTTCGCGTTCTCCTGTAGGTCGAGGACGGTCGGCCTCTCCCGTCGCGGCTCGGAGTCCACCTAGAGATTACCCGCGCGACAACTTTTCAGGCGACCGAGAGGACCGTGGTCGCTACGATGAGGACGAAGGATACTACTAGGCATAGCGCACAGAAGCAAACAAAAAGAGAGCAAATAAGCGCAGCGGGTAATTTATCATGACTTGCGAATGGCATGGATAGTATACAGTGATGTGGTGGGCAATTTTCTGGCAAGTTGACACAGAAATTAAACAACAAAAACACATATATAAAAAAAAAGGACATGATTTATCAAAAAAAAAAAAAATGCCTTCAATTATTTTTCTCCGTGATGATGCCTAAAGTTTACATTCTTCTATTACATAGGTTAATTACGTGCTACGTGACACGTATCATAAGTGGATGTCGAAAGCAGCAAGGACGCTTTGCATTGTTTCTCTATAGGGAAAACTGGAGCGGCTAGGGCGTGATATCCCTCCTGTGTCACTTGGTGCTCTGGCGAATCCTTGAGTATGGGATGAAACTGGCAGACAGGAATGCTATACAGGAAACAAACACCACCGGGTAGATATCCTGGGCGACGGTGGTATAAAATAAGCCCGAACAACCTTTATTCACGTAACCAACATCCACTTGTCTATCAATATATGATGTTGCGCTTTGCTATCCTGCTTTGCACTGCCGCTGCCGCTGCTCTGATGGCTTCCGCCGCTCCCATTGATATCAACAACGACGGTGGCTCGGTTTCCAAAGAATCGTTGGGTCAAGGCAGCAGTGACTCTTCCGTGGATACCCAGATCTTGAGTGATCCTAGCAAGCCTGATCAGATACAACCACAAGTGATCAAGGAAAAAGCTGACCTCTCTGACCGTATGTTAAAAGACGAATCTATAATGACACGAAGATGGAACATTCATACTTTTACATCATAGTGTTTGACCGTCTCGACATGGACAAGCTCGGTGGTGACATGGAAGGTGACTTTTGAGCAGATGGGGCCAGTATGAATACCCGCATTTAGGGTATTTAGCATATCGCATGGTCTCTTTCCGCTTGAAATGACGAAAGACTCCATGTCTTTTAGAATGGAATAAACTGGACTTTTTCTTCTTGTCGCTCATGCGATAGAAAGAATGATGCAATGTCTTGGGCTACTTGAGGAATAAGAGGGGCAGAATGAGAGTATCCAGCTGGACAAGAATGACGCATTGCAACACGCTATCAAGGTTACACCGTGTTGACCTATGCAGACGTTTGAGCGGACATCCATAAATAACGTTTGCCTCGCTTCCACGTAAAACTTTCCCTTTCCCTTTCTTTTTTATTTCCCTTTTCATTTCTTCCGCTTTTTGTTGTATACCATGTCTTATAACCTTAGACTCATCGAAGGAATTACGGGAGGGTTTACTCCAGGGACCATGAGGTAGAAACAGAGGACAAGCACCCCGGCGAGGGATGTTGGCTTATTGTATAACAAATCAGGGCGTCGATCATGATTGCCAAGGAAGGCGACCAGGGCGCTTCGATCGAGCAGCACAATCTCAAGCCTGACACGCGGAATGATTATATATCAACTCAGGGAATCATCAGCGAGTACGTCCTTACAGCCCACACTGTACCGTCCGCTCCTTATCTAACTTTCTTCTCATGTTATATGACGGTTTATTACTTTATTGCAGCGAAGACTTGGCGCAACACATGCGTGACATTGAGGCCGCGCTCAAGGGACTGCCTGTGGAATCCCCCCCAGGAAGCGAGGATATCTATGGTCTGGATACGTCGATTGCGTTTCTCTCGACGGACTTGCAGTGGATGAATGGTACTGGAATCAGAAATATATCGGAAGAGAGTATCTCACATGATAACGCAGGTGGTCCAGAGGGGTGCGCGCAAGGCCACGGTGGATCGTCAGTGCAAGCGACCGAGGAGCAGAAAAGCGTATTTGCTAGTGTTGTAGAGAAAGTGAAGGCGCTTGGCCAGGCGTTTGCGGTCAGACAAATGTGAATATAATAAAGAGAGAAAGCGAGAGAGAGAGCCAAGATGAATGAATCATCCATGCAAGGAAGGGTGACCGGAGTTTGGCAATGACGTGAGCGGGCTTCTGAGCGCAACGATTTGCAAGAAAGCGAGAGAAGGGCGAGCCAAGGACGAAGACGCTTGGCCTTTTTTTTTTTCCCCCAGCTTTTTTCACCCCTCTTCATTCATACCGAAAAGAAAAAAAAAGAAAAAGACCGTGCCATGAATCTCTTTTTCGGCAAAGCAAAGTCAAAGACGACCGCCAAGGATGCGATCTATAAACTGAGAGAAACCTTGGATATGCTCGAGAAGCGACAGGCCTTTCTCGAAGCCAAGGCCAACAATGAACTCAAGACAGCCAAGCTTAATGCGACCAAGAACCGAAGAGGCAAGCCAAAACAGAATATTAAAAGGCACTGCCGTACACCATATACGTATACTTACCCACCCTCCATAGTGGCCCTGCTTGCTCTGAAGCGGAAAAAGGCCTTCGAGGCCAACATTGACAAGATTAACGGCGCGCGCATGACAATCGAGACACAAATGATGGCTATTGAGAATGCCAACGTCAACCTCGAGACTATGGGTGCTATGCGTGCCGGTGCAGAAGCCATGAAGAACATTCATGGCAGCATGTATGCTCTATCTCTCTTTTTTGATCTGACCGTTGGCTCATACATACCTTTATTGCAGGGATATTAACAAGGTGGACAACACAATGGACGACATCCGTGATCAGATGGATATCGCCAATGAGATCTCGGAGGCTATCTCTCGACCTGTGGGCATGGGCGAAGAATTGGATGAGGTAAGTGTGGTATACGCGTTCGTAGGTGATTGTGGCGGATACTGAACGATGCCATTAGGATGATCTCTTGAATGAGCTCGAAGAACTGGAGCAGGAGGAACTGGATGCCAAGATGTTAGAGACGCCCGCTCCCTCCGTGTACACACCCAATGTTCCGTCACACGAGCCTGGTAAGCGAGAAAGAAGATGATGAAAATGAAGGCGTGGATACTGATTGAGACCTGTAGCTGCGAAAGGAAGGGTATCCGAAGACGACGAAGAAGCCGAGCTCAAGGCGTTGCAGGCCAGCATGGCTATGTAAAGTTCCAATGGACGGCAACGGCCTTCTCCCCACTACCTTCATTCATTTGTTCATTCCTTCATGGATCCAGCCTCGCGATAGTATCTCTCTTGACGCGACGATTCATGTATGATACGCACGCCGAAAAGGGTTCCCCGTTTCCCTAATGCTATATATCTCCCCAATGTCCTTTTTCTTCCTTTTCTTTTCATTTTTCTTGTCGTTTTCTCCCGTCATATATCTACCCATTAAACGTCCTTTCTTGTGATACATTGCTGTATCATATGGTGGATAGAACGAAGAAGGAGGGAAGAATGCCATAACCCTGTTGGACATATGCTATGATTTTGGTGGTACTTTATTCACATTCTTTGTGTTCAGGTTCGGGCCTGGGTTTCTCTTTCACACATTTCTGCTTTTGCTAAGGCTTCATGATTGCAATTTTGAGTCTGGAGCATCAAGGCGCGGTGTCAACGCTCACTTATGACGGTCTGGGTCTACGACTCGAAGGCCAAGTCCTCATTCACTCCAGTAAGGTAGCCCCCTTTTCTTCCCATATTTGGCTCACCGTTGTATTGTCCGTCTTAGCTTCACCTACGCAGCGCCAACGGACCGACATTTCCATTCTGCCATTGTTCAAGATTCATCTCTTGAGCGTGCGGTATGAGGAAAACGCCGTGCGTGTGTCGTCCTTGTTGCCACGGCAACAGGGCGTGGCTGACAGTCCGTTGGAGCTTTATGACTTTGAATTTCCTGTTCACCGGGCAAAAGAGCCAGAGGCCATCCAATTTTGCAGCCAAGTCATGGCAGACATCTATGATGGTAATTTTTATGACTGTCCTATCTGCTGCATATCTAACTAGTGGAAAGGTCTGCCCATGTCCCGCCGTCTCAAGGTGCTGATCAACCCTTTCGGTGGACAAGGCAAAGCCCAGAAAATATTCGAAAAGCACGCTCGGCCCGTGTTCGAGCATGCCCTGTGTCACATGGATGTCCAATGCAAGTTCTCGGCGTCGTCTTTTTATTTTATTTTTTTCCACTCTACAACAGATCATTAACAGTCTGTATTCATAGTCACGGACTACAGCGGACACGCGGTCAAGATTGCCAGGGAGTTGGACATCCATGCGTACGATGCGCTCGTCGCTGTCAGTGGCGACGGCATCCTCCACGAGGCGATTAATGGTTTCCTGCAGCGCCCCGACGCCCACGAAGCCATCCGCAAGGTGCCTTTGGGTATCATCCCAGGCGGTTCGGGCAACACGTTAAGTATCTGCATGGTCGGCGAGAAGCTCGGCTTTGACCCGACCTACACCGCGCTGCAAATCGTCAAGGGCACAGCCATGGCCATGGATCTCTGTTCGGTCAACTATGAGGACAAGCGTTACTTTTCGTTCTTGTCTCACAACTTTGGTATCACGGCTTTTGCTGACCTGGGCACAGAGTCTCTCAGGTAAATACACAAGGCCGGAGTCAAGCCGAGGATCCTTTTTATTGATCCATGCGCCTTAGATGGATGGGTGATACACGTATTGTTCTCGGCATGCTGCATCAGCTCGTGACGAACCAGACCTACCCGGCCGAGCTGGCTATGCTTATGGACGATGCCAACAAAGACTCTATCAAGCACAAATTCGTGGAAGCATGCACCCAAGACAGTGAGCCAGCCCCACCTGTGGAAGGCGAATGGGGGACCATCGAGGACAAGCTGTTGGCACCTTTGAACGGGCCGGTACCTGAGGACTGGACGGTCTTTCGGACGGATATATCCTTGTTCTTTACGTCCAAATGTCCGATCTCTGCACGCGGCATGCTGAGCCATCCGTGCGCGCAGGCGAACGACGGTGTACTGGACGTATTGATGGTGCGGGCTGGACAGAGCTTCTTGAAGCGGGTTGACATGTTTGCCAAGGTGGAAACAGGTCACCACATTGACTCGGATGCGGTCGAGTATTACAAGGTCAAGGCCTTCCGCCTGACGCCTCTGCCGCGTAAGGACGGCAAGGCGAGCTACGTGTCTATTGATGGCGAGCATGCGCCGGCCAAGCCGTTCCAGGTCGAGGTGCACAAGAGCCTGGGCTCGGTGCTGAGTTTACACCACAATTATGTGAATACCCGGACATGGCGTCCATCCAAAACCGTGCCTAGCCGCTCGCTGGCGGAGCGTGTGGGCGATCTGCGCACGCGCTTATACCGCACTTGCATTTACTTTATCTCGATCATCCGCAGCTACTTTAAAGACATGTGCAGCTTTATCTTACGGCACCCGCGTATTTGATTTCTTCTATAGACAGTTATAAATGTATATACAGTTTGCCGATATCCCAGACGATCTGCCGGGGGGGGGGGATCAAGCAGCGGAAAGCGGGGGCGGGTTGTGGAATTCGGGGGAGTTGTAGAATTAAAGCATTTTTTCCATGGTTCCCAGCATTTCCCGCTCCCGTCGCTCTTTCGCTTTCTCTTCCTCTTCCTTGTATTATTAATCCATATAAAAAAATGAGCAACGATATCAAAGCCCTGTTGTCCGAGCTGTTGGAGCAAGAAAAGACCCTCCAGTTTACAAAGTTCACGTCGCAGGATGCTCTTGACCTGGGTCTGCTGATTTTAGAAGGTGGCAAGAAGTATACGCGCCCGATCGTGATCGATATTAGCCTCGCCGGCCATCAGCTTTTCCATTTTGCCATGGATGGCACCGGTCCTGATAACAATGAGTGGGTTGCGCGCAAAACGTAAGAGATAAAAGCAAAAAGTATTACTACAGGGAGTGAGCTTATACTCTTTGAAAACAATAGCAAGACGGTCATGCGTTTCCGACACTCCAGCTATTACATGGGCCGTTACTGCGCGAGCCAAAATAAGACGGTGGAGGAGAAATACTTGGTAAAGAGAAACAAAGGCGTGCCAATGGAGAAAAGCAGGACTGATAGTGCGGGATAGGTCAAGGAGAGCGAGTATGCTGCTCATGGCGGTTCGTTCCCTCTCATCATCAAGAATGTGGGTGTGGTGGGTACCATCACCGTGTCTGGTCTGGCCCAAGAGGTAAGCGCGTATCCTGGCAACCCATACATGGATAATATTGGCTGACTCGAATGGTATGAAAACCTTAGGATGACCACGGTTTGGTTGTGTCTTCGATTAAACAGTACCTCGCCAAGCAGCAGTAGTATCGAAATACCATCGTAATAATAAAAAGACGAGAAAGACCTGTTAGAGCAGAGGAAAAGAACAGAGAATCTGTAATTTGGCTCGGGGCCCCACACTCAATCCTGCCCTGCACACACACACATAGTCACCCCTTTCTCTTCTTTCTGTTCCCGTCATCTCTTTCCAATCTCTGATGCCGGTCGACGATCCTTCTCTTCAAGCACTTCTCACTCTTCCGGAGAACCAAGTCTGCGCCGACTGCAGAAAGAAGGGTAAACTCTGTTCTCATCGACGTGCCTGCTTGCCTGCCTGACCGACATTTCTGCCTGGGTGAGCTAGATCCACGATGGGCCTCTTGGAATCTCGGGGTCTTTATTTGTATTCACTGCTCTGGAGTGCATCGATCTCTGGGAACTCATATAAGTAAAGGTAAGGATGACAGCTATAATGGATAGGGGTGCTTACGAGCACTCACGCACACACACAAAAAAGTCAAGTCGGTTGATCTGGACAGGTGGACAGCCGAACAAATCGACAGCATGGCCCGTCAGGGCAATGCACACGCCAACAAGTAGGTTCAATGGATCATTCTCTTCCAGTATCTAATGCGGTATGCCAGATATTGGGAAGCTCAGCTGGATGAAGGTGACGACCCTGCTCAGAGAAACATGGAAGTGTGGATTCGGCAGAAATATGAGCGTAAGCAGTGGGCGAGTGACACGCCTAAACAGATCAAGCACAAGACGAAACCGGCCCTGACTATCGATCCGTCCAAGACCGTGTCTGTCTCTCGCTCAAAACCACAGCCACGACCACGACCACAAACACAAACACAAACACAACTTGAAGCTCAAAGTCAAGGTCAAGCGCGTCCGCAACCCGTTCCAGCACCTTTAGACGCGAATCAACCCTTCGATCTGTCTCAATTTCAGCAGCAACTCTCCAGTCTCAAGGTGGGCCGAACCACACACACGTCCAGCCACTCTAAAGAGCGTGGTGGTATCATTCCTCCCGCCCCTGCGCAATACAATGACATTTGGTCGGTGATCAACAAGGATACCCGTGAAAAAGACAAGGTCGTCCACTCATCCTCATAGACGCGTTCGTATTTTCATTTGGATTTATTTGCTGCTACTACTGTCGTCCTCGGCTTAATTCATTTATAATTATTATTACCTTTGCTCGTGCAGTCATACAGAACTGCTCTTTCTTCTTTGACTCATGTGGAGAAGCCATACTTGCTAATTTCATCTAGCCGAGTTGGCGTACATATCGACGGATTAGGGCAGAGCAGTGGCTTCGAACAGTGGCACGACCTACATGGACGGCTTGCTAAGCGTGCTTATCCTAGAGTGGTGCACAGACTTCTAATAACAGCGTAATGCCAAATGCCAAATTCTAAAATTCAGCCGGCTTCAATAAATTTGTGCTTTCCTCCTTCCTTCCCGACGTATTGTTCATGGACATCGCCTCCGAGATCACACGGCACAAGGTGTCTCGCAGCAAGAAAGCAGACAAAGACGAAGCGATGCAAGAGTCTGAGCAGCTCATCAAGACACTGCGCGAAGCAGGCTGCTGCAGTCGCTGCTGTCTTCGTTTCCTCGCTTGCGATCGACTGTCGGTGTACGCCACGCCCGAAGCGGTACGCTCAGCAGTGTTTTGTTTTTTTGCACACAGCAGGTCACTCTGACAATGCCACGTTTCGATTGTAGGAACTCAATGCCCACTTTGGCATTGCCGAGTCGCCGTCGTCGTGTACAGCCTGTCTCGGTACCTTGCAGACGGGGCTTGCCAACACAGTGGCCGAGCGCATCGTACGCGAGCTCAGTGACTATGAGCAGCTGGGCAACGCGACCTATGCGCTGGTATGCACACTGCCAATTGGACTGATGTCGCGCGACTATCTCCTCAAACTGCACGTGGCCCAGCCGGTGGTGATGGATTTCCGGGAGCTGTTTCGTTTCCTCGTCCAGGAAGCCCTGAAGGCACTCGTGCCCGACCTGTCACCTGTCAAGGCCGCCGACGTAGAAACCGTCCGGGTCGACATCGTCTTGGCCCACGATCCGACCGAAGCCGAGCACACCTTCTTGACCCAAGCAGAGGAGCCAGTGATTCGGAACCGAAAGCGCCCGAAAGGAGTAAGTGAAGTTAGACGCGTCAAGTTGCCGCTCACATGCATGTGTTGAATCGTGTAGGGCCGCTCTATTGAGACCGATTCGCGCACTAGCATCACGGAGGCTCTCAAAAAGCTGTCTTACAAGGAAGCCTGCTCGCTCACATCCGTACCCCCGCTTGTCCAGTCTGAACGTTCCGTAATCACGTCCCTCAAAGTCACCGTCGCATCCACCTTTGTGGGCGGTAAGTCGATGCTAAAGTGATAAGTGCCAGATACTCAATTTGCTACACTATCTAGGCCGCTATCTCAAATTCTCGCGTGAATGCAGCCAGACGCCCTGGGAGATCAATGGCGTGCGACTGGCGGAGCACTCGGTTTCAGAGTGCATCGGGAAAGTCCTTCAAGAGGCGCACAAAGCACGCGGTAAGCTTGACACAGTCAGACTGTTTCACCGTCGGTTCTTATACGTGGACAGATTACAAGTTTATACCGGCCGGGCGCGAGGATGCCAATGTGCGGATGCTCGGCACAGGTCGACCGATGGTGGTCGAACTGATCGACCCACGTATCCTCAGACTATCCCCTGAGACTTATACCGTACTAGAAAAGAAGATCGCGGACGATCCTAAGACGGGCCAGATCGTCCAGGTCAAGCAGCTGGCTCAAGTGGACCCGTAAGTTCTGATGTGGAAATATAGTGTCCCGAATGCTCACATTAAATAGGAAACGGGTCACGGAAATGAAGGAGGGTGAAGAATTCAAGCGGAAAAAGTACAGGGCTCTCGTCTGGCTCTCGGAGCCTGTCACGGACGTCATCCTCGACAGGATCAACCAACATGGCAAGGCTCCCTTTATGATCAAGCAAAATACACCACTTCGCGTCTTTCAAAGGCAAGTTTGATTTAAAGCAACAAAAAAAAAAAGGACAAGCTGCTGATGTGACAAGCAACAGACGTGCAGCTGTGATCCGTGAAAAAGAGATTTTTGAGTGCACGGCCGTCGCCGCCGAAGCCAAAGAACCCGACGTGGAGATCAAACGACATTTCCTGATCCTGTCGCTGGATACGCAGGCAGGTACGTACATCAAGGAATTTGTCCACGGCGATCTGGGTCGCACGCAGCCCAACCTGGCTAGCATCGCCGGCGTCAAAGGTGCCGACTTGATCGAGCTGGATGTGACCGAGGTGTCACTCCAGTGGCCTTGATCTTGTACTTCGCCTTGTTTTCTTCTTTATTACATCTCATTATGAAATAATACGCATGAATAGCATTCACATATGTAAAGCATAGCATTCGAATAGTTAATAACCAGTTTTATATTGATCGAATTGATCCGGCTGCTTTCGTTTTTTCCTGTTGTTGAGTATTTCATTTCGATACTGTGCTCACGCTATGTAGTTTTATTTGCTGAGGATGCAAATATTTACAAAAGTGCAGTATGCGGGTAAAGATTCTATCAATGACTTTTAAGCGAACGAATACATATTAAGCACAGTACAATCTGGATTACTGTTGCTTCTGTATACTGGATACCAGCCTATTCAGCTCTTCTTTTTTTTATTCTTGAATCTGGCACCGTTTAGACGGAATCACTTGAAAATGCTATAGTTCATTTCAAAGCTTATCGCCCAAGACATGATAACAGGGTCCGTATCGCTTGTATCATGCAATTTCTATTTGGTTTCAACTATAAAGTTTGGCCATTATACAGTGGGAAACTCGGTTATCAGATTGCTTTCTTTACATTATCAATGCCGTGTAGCAACCCGTGTGGCAACATCCTGTAATGGGCTTGGCTGACATGAGATATTTTTTTTATGATCTGATCTTCAAATACGTGCGGGCCATATGCAGTAGCCCTTGCGAACCAGGTTTCAAACATACGCTCCACATTCTCGAACTTCGACAGTTTTGTAGTTTCCTATTTCGCGTGTTTGTTTGGAGCGCCGTTTCCGTCGTGGGATCATCTCTTTCTTTTTGCTGTGTGCGAATCAGAGAGAAGAAAAAGAGACACACCTTTTTTTTTAAAACTGAGTTTCTTCTATCTCTTGCAGTTGTGATAAGAAAAACACGACGTCAGATGGCTGATCTTCATCCCAGTGCGCGTTTATGGTAACTCAGCTTTCATCTGTCAATATGGTATCCCCAAATCCCTGAAGTCAACAGCCAAATTTCACACGGCACAGTGTGATTTGAGATGGAGATGCTTTTTACCAAAAATGTCACGATGACGATTCAATAAGGTTCACACTTCGGGATATGTAGATGTCCAAGGAGTGAATTTTTATTTTGGGGCTCAAAGAGTGGGAAGAGGAGATGTTGTGAATGGGAATGGGGGAAAGTGCAATATTGAAACATAAGGAAGTAATACTTTTACAACATACAAGGAAAAAAAATAGAGAAAAAAGACTTAGAGCCACCAGGATTCCTTCTCTTGGTGGTGAACAAACATATTGGTGTCATCGTCATCAAAGCAAGGCGAGTCGTGGTCGGAGCAGTCCGACTGGTGATCGACATCCTTGTGGTGTTTATGTTGCTGCTGGTACATGAACTCGTCTTCTTCGACCATGTCAGACCAGGACGAGCCGCCGACGGTGGCGCTGAAGATGGCAGAGTCGATGCTGGTACGCTCGGGTTGCTTCGCGCCAGCAGTAGGAATGTCAACAGGAGTCATGGGTTCATCCTCAACCGACGAGGCGTCAAACTCGCCGTCACTGACGGTCAAGCGGTCGATGGCGAGGAATTGCTGCTGCATCTCCTTGACAGAGGGACGGTCGGCAGGGTGCTGAGAGAGCACAGACGAGAGGAAGCGGTAGCCTGCAAACGAGAGCTGCGGGAAGAGCTGGTGCTTGAGCATGAGCGGGTTGCGTCTGAACTCGGCAAAGGAAGCGTCAAGCGAGGTGGCCTCCTGCCACGGGTTGCGACCAAAGAGCAGGGCGATCAGCAGGATGCCCAAGCTCCAAACATCAGCTGCAGCCGAGTCATAAGGCAGAAGATCACCGTTGCAGTCCTGGTAGTCACCGCTCTGGTCGTCGTCAAAGTGCTCAGGCGCCAAGTAAGTCGTCGAGCCGCAGCCAAACTCCATCGAGAGTGGGTCGCGGGTGGCGAGGCCAAAGTCAGCGACCTTGCAGACAATGTCCTCAGAGTCGTCATCAACGCTCTGCAGCAGAATGTTCTCGAGCTTGATATCGCGGTGGAAGACGCCCTTGGAATGCATATGGACCATGGCGTCGAGGATCTGGCCAAAGAGCTTCTTGACGAGGGCTTCGTCACGGACGGGGTTGAGTTCTTGGTCGCGGACGACAAAATCGAAAAGATCACCCTGGTCGCAGAGTTCCATGACCATGAAGATATAATCATCGTCTTGGATGACACGATGGAGCGAGAGAATGTTATCGTGCTTAAGCGAGGACTGAATGTCGGCTTCGAGCTGCTGGACCTGCAGCTGATGGTGGTCGAGGCCGGCCTTGGAGAGGATCTTGACAGCCACGTAAGCGCCGTCTTTCAAGGACTGACCGAGAAACAGGCAGCCATACGAGCCTCGACCGAGTTCTTCGAGAAGTTGGTATTCTTGACCGACGACTTGGTCGACCATGGTGGAGGCGACTTGCGCCCAGTAATCTTGCTGTGTGACCATGTTTGTTTTCTTGATATTGGATGTTGCTTTTGGATCGGGAACTTGATCAGGAAGTGGATTTGTGATGGAAGGCCAAAGGCTCGGTGTGTGTGATGTGTTCAGACATGATAAATAAAATGATGGGCTACCAGGAAGGTTGCTTGTGCTTGCTTGTGCTTTTCAAAGAAAAAGGTAGGTAAAAAAAGGGTGTGCTTGTTGCTCGATTAGCAGAGAGTCGCCATCTTGGGGATCAACGGGAGAAGAAAGAGAAAGAGAGAGTAAAAAGGAAAAGTAAGAGGTTTTAAAAGTTTTTAGGTGTTTAGGATATAGAGAATGGCAAGCAAACAAAGATAATAGAGATTGAAAGCAAAGAAGAAGCAAACAAGACAAGTGGGTCAGGGAAAAAGAGAAGGAAAAGAAGAGGGAGTGTTTTAGCCTTGATTTTATATGCCTCTGTTTCGAATTGCTCTGGCGCCCCACTCCCACCCCCAATTGCTTTGCTTATACCCAAATATAGAAATGACGCAATTTTTTGGTTGGCCCAATCAGTCCAGAAGCATCTTGGCAAAAAAAATTAATTCATTAGCAATCATTTTCTATCCGAACTTTTCTGTACATGTATAGCCATGATATAGCCATGGCATAGCCTTCTGATCTCTCTGCAGTCTTTCGACTTGACTTTATGACCTTTTCTCTCATACTGAACATGAATAGGTGATTTACGGATAGGTTATCAGATTCCTCGGAAATGGCGTGATTGGTTCGCTGCAGCAACCGGCTCTTTGGGCGTCTATTGCATTTGGCAATGACTCAGACACTTGTCATTGGTGTTATTTCAATCCCCGTCACTCATACTCACACACACGCACATTTTTTTTTTTGCGCGGGAAGAAATTTTTGGCTTTGGAGGCGAGTCCATGTGACAAAATCTATGGGGGTTCTCACCCCTGACTGGGTGGAGGACTTGCTGTATAGACCGCATGCCCCATGACTTCATGGCACGCTTACTTACATGTCAGAAAGAAATCAACGACGATCCCTTCCTTGGGATGCTACAAAGGAAAAAGGAGCTCTTACAGATTGACTCATTTACTCTTCCGTTCCGTGTGTCTGTGCTGCGCGAGGCAAATCAAGCCGAAAAATCCTCGCACTGTCCCCATCTTTAGCCGCCGGCGCGCCATTTGGTGTAACTGGATTGGTTTGTCATCGCGTGCGATATGATAAATCAACACCTCTTTTTTCGTGATACTGCTTATACTCCTTGATAATAACAACAGGTGATACTTTTTTGATAGGTATGGCTATCTCTGGAGTTCATTCTTATTGCGACTAGGCTCTTCATTCTTCCTTTTACTATTACACTCCTATCTAATTTTCTTTTTTCGATCAACAACCCGTCGTTAAATGCTACATACCCAAAAAGATTTGTAAGTTGGGCAGTGCGCTGCGGGCTGCGCGCCATTGCGGGGGGAGTGTTAATTCCAGCAAATGGCGATGTCCGGAATTTCAACCGTGGTCCGGATTACGCTTAGCCGGCTTTTTCATGCAAAGAACTCTCTCGGCAATTCTTTTTGTTTCTTTAGTCTTCGACAGAAAAAAAAAGTTTCCTACACGATTTCTAATTGTCTACCTACGTGCTACATACGATCATTAGATGAATAAGGTTATCCGACAATTTTGGGGAAAGGGTCCTTGGCACTCAGGACAACAAAAAGCTTTTCGTGTGACAGATAACCCTTCATGTACCCCTACAACACATGATTCGAATTAACATCAAGAAACTTGCATGTCATGATCTCATTTTGCGTGTGGCTGTACCTTGAATATCATATTGGCTAACATCCACTCGGTTTCCTCCATACTGACGTCGATGCCGACGAAACGAAGTGCGGTCTTAAATTGTGTCATGGGTATTCTTGTGGAGCGATCCATGCAGAGGTACCTGCATTTAATGAAGAAACAATACGTCAAAACACGTGGGTATGCGAACGTATGGTTTTTGCTTACACTTTTCGAAACAGCTGTCGCATAGCAATGCTCTGGGCCTTTTCGACGGCGAAATAGGCGCCTTGCCGGATGAGGAGTTGCTCTTTCTTCACAAGAGTGTCATTAAACTGTTTTATATTGCCGTGTCGGATAGCTGTGATGAGGTCGCCGTAAATTTCCCGTGATCTGGGATACTTGTCCAGGAGCGATTGGCTAGGCAAGACGCCCCGCATGAGCCGAATAGGCAGTAAGGTTTGTAGAATCAATCTATCATTTCATTTGTTGGCATGGGATTATTTGAGTGGGCGGGGTATTGCTTCCACGCAAACAGCATTGCTTACTCTTTGTTTCTGCGGCTCGCGTCGTGGCATTCTCGGAACGCGAGGTCTAGTTCATGCTCGGCCTTTGAAGATCGGGTGAGTGCCGATACGGGAAGCGGGCCGACGCCCGGAATATTATTTTTGCCTTTTTGTTAATATTTTTACCTTTCCGTACTCCTCTTCGAGGAAATAAAGTCGACCGAGGTAGTAGCGGTACGTGACACGGTCGCTCTTGGGGAATTCAGCAATACTCGGCATATCGGCGACCCGGACGGCCCGAAGCACGTTTTTACACAGATTTTGTTGTTTCAACTGCACGCAGAGACACGTTATATTTTTTCATGAGATCGTTTTGTTTGCTGTGCTTACCTTGAAATAAATCCGAAATAGGATGCCGATTAAACGGTAGGTGCCGTACTTCTTGGAGATGGATAGCATGTTTCTGTTTGTTCACACGTCAGTTTGTAAAAGAGATCTTGTATCGTTTCATACCTGTCCGTAACACATTGACTGAACGATTTGCTGATAATGTTGGCTGCATCCTCGAGCTTTTTCCGTTGGCTTTCGTCTTCTTGCCCGAGAGATTGTGCTTCTATATCCGCCTAAGAGAAGAAAAAAGAAAAAAAAGAAAAAACAATACGAGCAGGAGGGCCGAGTTTAGCGTGATTTTAGCGCGTTCTTGATCTTTGATTACCGTAGTGGCGATGGCGCGTAGATCGCTGTTGACAACATAGATCACGGGAAGAGACCATCGCGCAAGCGTACTCGCACTTCGCTGCAGTGTCCTGTTCCCCACTTGCTCAATACTTTTCCTTTTATTTTATTTAATGCGGGACTGTGACTTACAGGACGAGTTCTTTCTGCACGTCAAAGGCTTGAATGTACTGACCGTGGTCCATAAAGTGAAGCACTTTGAGATGACAGGCAGCTATTTCATCCCAAGGGTATGAAGCGCTATTTCTGCATTGGGCGTCGACCTTCCTCAGCTACAAGAAACGGACGAGAGATTAAGGACGGCTGACGAGAATGGATCAAACTGAATTACATCGATTTGGCTGGCAAGAGCCGCTTGAGGATTATGAAAAACGTCGAAAAGGCGGGCGAGTTGTGTGCCGTTCTCGTCGTTGGAATAAAGATTCACCTTCTGCAAGTAAAGCGTTACTGTCTTCATTATCACTGAGTGATGTGCGTATATATGTTATGTACGGTGCAAGAGGGAAGTGCGAGCGCGCGTGTCATTATCTCAATTTCATTGGCTGTTGCCTGCCCGAAGCGTCTGTTCCTTGTCCAGTGATCCTTCTCGAGGCAAAATTTACGTGTTCCGGTAGAAACAAGGTTGTTCCTAGACTATAACCGCTCACCCCTATACAGGGACTTTCAGCCGCAGTCGTCCTGGCTTCACTGGTATGGTAATAGCATCGTATCAAAGCCAGATGTCATCCTCGTTCTATTGTCCATTTTGTCATTTGTTTGCCCTATTGTATCAATACAAGTACAAAACATAGAAACATAATCATCATCTCATATTGCTGTGCATATTCAATTTATTGTCGTGCTGCTTAGAGACTCACCTATCATTCAGCCAAGCAGCTGCGGTAATACCTTGTAAGTGGTGTTCTACGGTTGACTATTATAGATGCGTGCGTCATTAATCCATTCCATGTGGTCACAGCAACCTGTGTTTCTCTGTCCTTTTTATTCATACTACACATTGCAGTAACAGTATGGCTAGTTCGATCATCTGAACAAGGACCGACTCACCTTTTTTTTCCCCAAGTTAAGCATGTTTCTTGCGTTTGGTGTCGCTCAAATCATGCTTATTGGCGCTGTCCTTGGTGTGTAAAGAAGGCGCGCCTTGAAACGAGTGTGGCAGATGATGAGTATTATCTGTCCTTACGCATATACACGAAAAGCGAGGCTACGTCGCAGTGTTGACTGTCCGTTGTGAAGTGGAGAGGCAATTTTGGCTTCCACGAGCCGCTTTTCTTAGTGCAGCTGCAAGATGACCAAGACCTTTAGAGATAAAAAGACCAAGAAGAAACCCAACATCATTTATATACGACTACACACCCGGTTTATATGTGGACTATGTGAGTATGTGGGAAAGAAAAGATAAGCGGGGCCAGCAAATTGCTAATTGACATGGGTGTCCTCTTACTTCTTTATATATTTCCTTGTATTAGCTACTAGTTGTTGAATCAGTACTACACAAGTTTATATTTGCCCGTCATATGTGCATCTTTTGACAGGGCGAAGTCGTTGATGCCAGCGCTCGAAGGTGTCTTCACTTACAGGTCGGGGTTTGAATAAGCAGGGTGGGTGGCTTGCCCGAGCATAGCTGTTTTTAAGGTTTCCCTCTCTTGTCAAAGCGCGCCTTTCTCGAAGATCTTGCAGGCCACTCGAAATCACATGGTCTCCAAAGTCAAGCAGAATACGGACACAAAGTCTGTTTCGAAGAAGCAGCAGAAACAGCCTTTGAAACCGACGACTACGGCGGCAACTAACGGCGCCATGGTGATGCCGAGAGAGTCGTTGCACCTGTCACAACAAGCGGGTGGCAACATTTGCCAGTATCCTCTCGTATTCACCAACGATTCTCGGTACGGTAGCTTTGGGCAAGATAAACGGGATCTAACCCAATGGGTATATAGGTACATATTCGCTTGTGTCAATCGCAGCATCAACATTTACGCCGTTGCGACCGGTCGCCTTGTCAAGGTGCTTTCCCGATCGCCTGCGGAGGGAGGCCATACCGACACCGTCGTGCGCGTGGCACTAAATCCCAAGAATGCGATGCAGCTCTACTCATTTGGCCTCGATGGTGCGATCAAGCTTTGGGACTTTAATGATGAGATCCTGCTCAAGGTATATACATATATACATATATACATACATATATATACATACGTCGATGCCGATCCCGCGCGCGATCGACACCGATTGACACCGATCTAACTTTGTATTGCCTTGGTAGACCATTCAAGTCAAGGATAGTATCGAGGACGCTGTCTTTTGCCCACTGGACCCTGAATTTGCGTATGTGGTGACGAAAAAGGCAGAGAAAAAGAGCCACAAGATCAAGATCACGCGACGTTACCTCGGCTCTGCCACCGATGTTAAAAAGGCACAAAAGATCTGGTCTGGTGACCAATTCCAGGGTTTCGATGTGGCTAGCTCGGGCGAGTATATGGCCATTGGTTCTGGACGCCATACAATCCTGTGTATCTTGCCTGACTATCTCGGCAATCAGAGTGCGATGGAAATGGATATTCAGACATTCTCGTAAGTAGAATACGAAAAATCTGAAGTGGATGAGCGATATCTCATGTCAGTATGCTCTAGGTACAAATGCGAAGGCTTTGTTACAACCGTCCAGTTTCATCCCGAGTCTGCGTATCTTGCCGTCGGCAACGACCGCGGTATCATCCAGCTCTTTTACTGCTGTGCGGCCGACAAGCACGAAGCACCTGAATCACAAATTCTCCACTGGCATTTCTCGCCCGTCCGCAGTCTGTGTTTCATGGACGACGGTGCCAACCTCGTCTCGGGCGGTGACGAAGGTGTCCTCGTCTTTTGGCAGCTGACGACATTCGACAAGTCCTTCTTGCCCCGTCTTGGCGGTGGTATCCAGTCCATTGGGTTCTCCCCCAACTATAAGTATTGCTGCGTCGGTGCCTCGGATAATGCGATCCGTCTGTTTAACAATGCGACACTGACCATCACGTTGGTGATCCAAGGCGTCCAAGGAGGTAAGGAAATGGGAGAAAGTCCTTCCAAATGAGACGGGGACCTATATTGATCATGCAAATGGTATAGGGCATAGTGGCAAGCTGGACACCGGTCTGGTTCTCGAGCCCAGAAATCACAGTCTAGTCTTTAATGGTGTTCCCGGCCACATACAGTTCTACAACACCGCGTCCG
Source organism: Syncephalastrum monosporum B8922 (assembly GCA_000697355.1). Lineage (NCBI taxonomy): Eukaryota > Fungi > Mucoromycota > Mucoromycetes > Mucorales > Syncephalastraceae > Syncephalastrum > Syncephalastrum monosporum. The sequence continues at coordinate 31,312 of JNEN01001248.1, forward strand.
ACCGACACGTCGTCGAAGTGGAAGTCGCGCCTGCTTACCGTTACTCAGCCAAATCAAAGGTGACAACTTATCACGTCGATCATGTTGCATTTCATCCAAGCGGTGGTTGGATGGCTACGCTTGACTCGCGCGACGACAAGGAGACCACACCCGAGCGCTACCTCAAATTTTGGCGATGGGATCACGACCAGCAGACATACAAGCTTCACACGCGCGTAGACAAGCCCCATAACGGTCACATCACGTCCCTCACATTTAGCCCATCCTTGCCCGGTCAGCCACCGATGGCCATCACAACGTCGGCCGACAAAGTCTTCAAGGTGTGGCACTTGCTCGCGTTGGGCCGGAGTCATGGCGAGGATGAGGTTGCGTGGACATGCCGCTCCAACGGCATGTATCGCAACTATGTCCCGACCCAGGCCGCCTTTTCGACCGACGGCAGCATTCTTGCTGTCAGCTTTGGCTCGCATATTACGCTCTGGGACCCCCAGCAGAACAGCATCCAGCGCGTCCTGGTGCAACCTGTCGCGGAAGATATTCAGCGACTCCATTTCATTGGTGACAGCCCGTTTGTTGTAGCTGTTTCGCAGAACTACTTTTGCGTGTGGAACTTGCTGACATGCACAGGTAGGAAGAGGAAAAAGGGCAGTATACATCGAAGATACTGATGCAGTATGTATAACGTATAGTTTGGTGGAGCTACAAAATGCAAGTGGCCGATATCGCCATCGACCATATGTCGTCCCGATTCGCCGTCCTGGATGCCTGCCAAGGCCAGTCTCGCATCGTCGTGTTTGAGCCAAAATCAGCCACGCCTGTCGCAATCCATGTCGCCGACAAATCGAACCAGTACCTCGCCATCGCCTACGTACCTCCCAAGGCAGAGCACCCCTCATGGAATATCGTCTACTGGGGCCAAGGCGGCGTGTTTGGCACGCTGACGAGTGCGCCACCGGAAGCAGTAGAGACACAGTCCGAGAACGTGTCGCTCACGCATGCAGCTGAATCCAGTATGCTTGATGCGCTCTATGGCGCGCGGAAACAGGATCGTGCAGCTGCCGAGAGCCAGGACGCAGCACGTATTGGCTTGGCGACCAAGCTTCGTGAAGAGGCCATGGCCAAGGAAGGTGTCGATGTTGAGGCTGAGCGCGAGAACGTGGACACGATGAGTGTGGCAAGTCACGTGATGCCCAGCGTCAAGGACCTGTTTGCGCCTTTTATGGGTGGTCTCATGAAGCTCCGTATCTCCGAGGCACCCATCGACGAGGCCGACAAGCAGCAGCGTGCAAGTGAGACGGAAGATGGTGAGGCCATGGACGTAGATCACAAACCTCCGTCTGCATTTACACTCGAGGCCTTGCCGACCGTGGATGCATTCTTTAGTCATGCGTTCCAGGCACAGCGGTCAGCAGCGCCTTCCGTGAACGCCAAAGACGAGGCTTCTTCCGAGAGCGATAACAGCGAATCAGAGGAAGAAGACGACCCGAAGGATATGGCCTGGTAGATGCTCGCCCTTACCCCCCTTTTTCTTCCTCTGCAATGCATCCTCTTTCTCTCCTCCTTTCAAAACGCACAGACACGCCTTATCACACATACATGTACACACTTGTTTTTTCTATCTTATTTGCAATTTTGCACAGACACTCACGCACATAACATATAATCCCGCAACCATACACGTTTTCTTCTCTCTCTCTCTCTCGTTCTCCCTCTCTCTTATCACATTTTTCTCACATGTCACGCATCAACAAACACTTTTACCCTTACAATCTGATTTTTTTTCTTGAACTTTTTGGCTTTATTTATCGGAAACAATGTCATGTTGGTATCGTATGCACAGATGAGTAGAACTTTTTTTTGTTTTGCTGGATTAAATGGAGAAGATATCCATAGCCATCTTGATCGTCTCGTCACCTGCTTCATAGGCCTGGTGACGCTCTTGCATGATTCGTTTTGTGAACGAACTTTGCTTGCCACACACACCGGGCTTACCCGCCAAAAAGTATTGGGCGCGCATTGCGACGAGCTTATCGACAATGCCGAGCACGCTCATGTCGGGTGGGCGCGCATAGGGCTGGACAGGGATGACGTTCCAATGCTCCTTTGGCAGTTCATCGTACGGGATCTGGTCCTTTTGGAGGGTTGTGACGGTGACATCCAGGTGCTGGTAGACGTATGCAATAGCGTCATGGTGGTCGGGCGTGAGTTCATTGAGTTTGAAGGACATACTTTCGGGCTGGGCCTTGGACGTGTTGAGAAGGTGCGGGTAGTCAGTCAAGAGGAAGACCTTCAAGTCTTGCTCTGGCAATTCGTCGACCTTGCGTACCAAGGATTCGGCGCAGGGGACCATGTTGGTAACCGGGTCAAGGCGCTCCATGCGCCAGTGGATGGCGACGAACGGGCTCATTTGCTGTGCGATCTGGTTGGCGAGCGCATGCCAGCGCTCATGGTAAGGCAACGGCTCGTTCACCTCGGGGTTCTCAATGTAGCCAAAGCGACGGTCGTAAAACAAGCTAATCACGTCAGTCTGGGAGGTAAGGAAGTCCATGAGTGTCTGGGTGTAGTTGCTCTCGCGTCGGCTAAACTGCTCTGGGTCCTCCAGTACAAGGCGTCGACGCTCAGGCGCAAAGTCGAGAAGATGATGGAAGCAGTTGTCGGCCTTGTCCAAGAAATGAAAGTTGGCGTTGATCTCAACGTACGTGTCTTCGGAGGTGGGAGCGGTGCCAGCCTGGCGTCTCTCAGCAACCCAGTCGCGAAAGTCTTGCATGGTGATGTACGAAAAGAAGCGTTTGTTCTGCTGAAGCCATCGGTGATCGTAGTAAAAGTCAAAAGGGAAACGGCGACAGGCGCCCAGATGAGAGCTGTGCACGTTCGGTAGCACGATCGTCCGGTCGAGCTTGCCCGACAGGAAGGCGAGTTGACGGAAGTGCTCCTGTGCCTTGGATTCTGTAAGAAAAAAAAAAAAAAAACAAATACACATTAAATATATCAACTTCCAGATGACAAGATAAAGACAACAACAAATAATAGATAAATTTTACATACCTTGTTCGGTGATGGCAACAGGAAGGACAAAGGAGCACCGATCGCGACCACAGAACTTTTGATCAATCTGGCGTCGTCGTGCTTCCCGCTCACGCTGTTCGAGAAGCTCGCGGTCAATCTCGACAAAACCATCCTGACGGTTCATCTCGTGCTCATTGGGTCTCACATAATTAGGCAAGGATGGCTGGTCATCTTGCTTGGGAGGTTCAGCGTTGCGGCCGAGGTGGACGCCCGAGTAGTAGACAAAGAGACCGAGGATCACGAGGATGATAATGTAGCGACGCGTAGGCCGCCCGTTACGGAGCGCCATCATGTAAAGGAAGGTGGTGGTTTATAAGGGGACAGAGGAAAGCGAGGGGAAAAAGTAGGAGAAAGGGCGATAATAAGAAAAACAAAAGAAGGGAAGGGGGGTAACAGGATCTAAAGTGAAAATGAAAGGGAATTAACCGCAAAGAGGAATGGCAAAAGTCAAAACAAAATGTGATCGACGCTGGTTTCGGTGCATTGTTTCACCAAGACTGGTAGTTTAACAGATAAAAACGTGCACATCTCATAAATAGCTTCTCCCGCCATCCAACTTTTTTCTTTTCCGCCGTTTTGACACACATCTGTATGGATTCCGCTTGTCCAAACAGACCACTCTAATCTATTTATGTATTACCTTATATCGCATAAGTGAAGAAAATTAGGAAGAGGATTTCTTGTCTGGAAACCTACGTAATGACCGACCAATCCAGAATTCCTATCAGCTGACACCACGCATCGGTTCAAAAAAATCTGAGTTTATAGTTTTCTTTGCTGATCTAGGACGTTATGACGCTAGGATGCTATGATGCCATATGCCAAGCACACTCAGTATACACATGCTTCGCTGTCCATTTTCAGGACTGGAACAAATATGGATAGACATATGCTGCCCAACCATACATCTTTGTTTCAACTGGCCAATAAGAGAGGGCTCCTCACTGCTCAAGTGATATGAAGTCGATTTATATTATTTTATGCACTTGCTGTATATTGTCTTATCAGCCATAAGTACCTGGAGAGCACCAAAATTGTTTCGCGATGGAGATACACTCAACAAAGTTAAATCACCCAAGAATTGTGTGCTGGATTACTGAAAAAAAAAAATAGCTGCTTTGTCACTTTGGAAACTTCAGAAGCGCCGGGATAAGTGACGGGCCTCTCAATAATACGTAAGGTAAACGGTAAGACTGTTACTACATATACGTATGCGTCCATTACGAAGATCATAGCAATCGTAAAGATTGCGGCATACGTATCGTAAACGTCTTCAACTGTCTCTCAAAACGGCACCAAATACAAAATAGAGATACATATGCACGTACTATATCCTCAAAAAATGTTCGAGAATTTGAACAATTGTGAATGGTTCTGTGATGTTTTCTGAAGCCCATACATTGCTTCACTCCCAGAAGATAATCCGTGTATGGAGACATTGGCGTTTCTATCCAATGGATGAGGTTATACTCACAGTGCCATTCTACGCATACTAGAAAGTCCATGGATCGTGCAGTAACTGCACAAGCGTCTTAGGTAATCAGCAGTACACTCTCTGTTATCATTGATGAATGATGAATGATAGACACTCCAGAGTATTCTTGTCCTTGAGCATCGGCTAACTCTTCAAGACGGGGCCTTCTAAGGCAAGGCTCTATACCATCTGAAGCAGGTGTTTTTCTATCTCGAGTGCATAATTTATGAACACGCATGGCTCTACGTGACCATTCATACCCGACCGCAAGCAGAATAGCTTTTGCTGAGCACCCAAGGAACGAGAACCATTTGAAACCCTTGCATACTCCTGCTTTTGGAAGAATCCGAATGATTAACAAACTAACGAAAGACCACGGGTCTACTTCCAATCTATGGTACGCACAAGTTGGTCACGAGCTAGCATCCGCTATCAGAAAGACTTTGCCGATGTCAGTTTTGGGGCGGCCGCAGTCACCTGCATGTGTGAGAATAATGGAATATAGGAATAATGGTATTGGAAGAAGAAGCTTTCGGTTGGGATATTCCTTTTATTCTTCTGTCTTTTTAGCCAATAAAGTGCATGCAGACTCGGATGTATTCGTAATACTCCAAATCGTGATTTGGAATAGGTGAACGATTCAAATATGCATGTGCTTCCATAAAAGTAGCCGCACATGGTCAAATTTGTAAGGTGTAGAAGTAAAAGGAGAGAGAAACGCGATACGATCTTCGGTATCCGCCACGATGGTAGAAAAAAAAACATGGGACAGGCGGATCGAAAACCGCGACTGCGGCCGGGCGGGGGTTGGTGCGTCGTGCGGAAATCGCCCAGAGGACCGGGGCATACACATACACCGCACGCTTTACTGTCGGACAACTCAGTACATAGCATTGAGAACGGCCCCGGTACGGTGGAACAGTCTCAATACAAGAGGAAAAAGCGTGACACAGTTGGCACCTACCGTCCCGGGAGAAGCTTTTCCAGTCGTAACACATGAGGCAACACAACGTCCATGAGTCTTTTTTGAGCTGCCATGCAGCTGGTTCCCGTTCTCTACCCAATTATCATGTAGAACGAGACACGCATAGTACCACATTCCTCTATGGCAATCAATAATATGATCCCAGAAAAGAATGCGTACAGTATACATAGATCGTTCTAGATGGCTAATACGACTTTTATGATATCTCAAAAAATAAGTCAGGATGCGCATCTTATGCACGCTATATCACACTGCATGGATCGCAGGCGGACCCACGAAGGAACTATGGAAATCAAATGGTAAAAGGTAAAACGCGCGCGGAGTTCCTGGTGAATGAGCACCTCCTTCATGTCTAACTGACCTGCGTCGACGCACGAGGCGCGTGGGATCCCTTCTTCAGGAGCGTAATGGAAAGGCGAGGAGCGGGGAAAATGACCAAATAACGAGCGCCATAGCAATAGACATGAGTGAGCGTCACCTTGTGAAAGAGAAGTTCAAGAGACCAAATAGGAATTCAGCAGACTATAGGGAGTGCCATTCAGAAGGTTCGTTGCCATCATACGAATCAAATGGGTAGGCAGGGAGGGTATCGAACGTATATTTCGAAGATCTGAAGATATATATGTGCCTTCAGATCTATAGGAATTGTTTCTTATTTAGGTAACCGAATAGGGTTTGTAATAGGAAGTTAAGAGAACTATCCTCAAGAGCTGAATGTTCTACGCCACAGGGACACCTTTCCTAATTCCTTTGTCAAAGGTGCTTCTTTTTTTATTTCGCACATCGAAAAAATCGGGTTTCCAAATCGGGTAGTCGAAAAAGTCCTTGCGATCGGTGGTTTCGCGTGGAGAGTGAGATGCCGCCAGAAATATCTAATATGTGGAGCCGAAGCTGCGTTGACAGGAGAAAGCCCTTTTTCACCCATAGATCACTTTTATATACCTTCTTCTCTGTATCGTCTCTCCTTCTGTTGAATCTCTCCTTTCTCTCTTTACTTAAAACCAAACGAAAAAAATCAAAGAAAAACCAAATCGCTTATATGTCGGTGCTACTTAAATCGCTCGACGCAATGCTGGCCTGTGCAGCCTGCGGCAACCCTCTCTATGCGCCTGTTACTTTATCGTGCGGCTACACTGTCTGTCAGCAGTGCGTTCCGCCGTTCTCTCCCCAGCTGGATAACCGCCCGCGCAGCACCTTTTTATGCCCAGTAGCACACTGCAGTTCACGATCGCATCTCTTTGGCCCTGATAAGGCTACCTTTATTGATAACAGCGTTCAAGAGCTATGTCAGCTGTTGCAAGATATCAATACCCGGCCTCGCAAAAAGACACGCAACAGCGCAGATGGCCGCTCTATCTCGCCTTCTCCCACATTATCCTACGACGATCATATACTCGAATGCAGCAAGTGTGCTCAGATCATGGTGAAGCCCATGACGATGCATTGTGGCCACGCGTATTGCCGGCTGTGTGCTCTCAAGACGAAGATTGAATGCGAGGGGTGCGTGAAATGCCCGCGGCCGCTGCCACGCTACAATTATCTGCAGGATCAGGCGGCGGTCAATTGCTTGCTCGAGCGCGCTATCGCCCTGTATCAGCAAGACAGAGGCTCCCAAGATACCAACCCTAGCCCCAGCATCAGCATTAGCAGCAGTTCTTCCGCACTCGTCCCGCCGTCCGCGTATGCTCAGCAGCAGCAGCAGCTCCTCTTTAGCAAACCGATTTTTGTGACCGGCGTTGTGATCCTGCCGCGGCAGCACGTTCGTCTGCCCGTAATGGCGTTGAATCATCTGCGCATGCTGAGAAACGCTGTTTATGCGGACAGCCAGTACCATGGCCTGTGCATCGCCGCGGTGCATCGGGGTCGCCCGAGTCTATCCCAATACGGCACCATTGTGGAGATCGTCTCGGTCGAGCAGTACAGCAACAGTTCACTTATTCTTGATGTCGTTGGCCGCGAGCGGTTCAGGGTACAAGGCGAATACGACGAGGCGACCGATCCAGTCGAGGCTCGACGGCAACAGCAGCAGTTGCGACCAGCGGGCGCACGCGACATTGCTATGCTTTTGACGGACATTGAAATTGTTCCTGAATACCCAAGTGCGCCGCAGACGGCTGCTGGGTCGTTCCCGTCCGTTTTGGGGTCGGCAGAGATGTCAGCCGAAACAGAAAGTCACGGGAGTAGCGTGTTCTCTATGTCGGAGAAGGTGCACGCGTATATCATGCAACTTGCGCGCACACCACCTCTCAGAATGAATGCGACAGGCGTTTCGGCGACGTTATCCCTCTCGACGAGCACCGAGGGCCTGATGGGCCCCCTGTGGTTCGAAACCATGCAGGGCATCCACGGTCGCCTGCCCCCAGCCTCCCAGCCTGCGGGCGTGTGTTGGTGGGCCGCGGGGGTCCTGCCTGTGAGCGGTGCCGAGCGCTACGCTCTGCTGCGCACACTTCATTTGTCCGACCGTCTGGCACTCGTCTGGTCTTGGATCAAGCAGCTCGATACCCAGTGGAAACGGTGCCGGCAGACAGCCATCACCAGCGTCAACCAGGTCTTTCAGCAGCAGCAAAACTAAGCCCTTCCTTTGAACCCTTTTTTCTCCCATCCATTTTACTTTGTCACCCACTGTCGCTCCCTCTCTTCTCCCGTTTGCGCATTCCCTGGTTTCATTTGATATCGTCTTGGCTTGACTTTTTATACCTCCACTCGTTCTCTCCTCCTCCTTCCCGCTCGTCTTCGTGTTTTTACCGCACTCTCTCATTTTAGTATTGCCTACGAAACAGCCCTTTACCCCGTTTATCCACTCTGCTCGCATACCCTCTCCAGCTCTTTTCCACCTTTGTATGACTTCCACATATACTTCCACGTCCACACAGCGTGAATCCTACCTACCTATGACTGCTTTCTTGCACCTCATTCTATCCATGTAAAATATGCCTTTTACTTTTATCTCTTTCCATTACTTAGTATATACTACTGTAGCCACCTCAAATCTTCCTTATGCACATATAGAAAGCTTACGCTTATGAATGTCTTCAATCTTTTCTTTATTTGACTGTCACATCTTTGTGGTACTATGCCACGCTTGGTTGCATCTGGAGCGGACACAAAATGCCGTATTGGCTACCTTGTCGGGTGTGCTACGATGGGACAAGTCGCGGCATCTTTTTTCTATTTTTCTTTTCCCTTGGGCCGTCCCAAATATTTCGCATATCAACCAAGAGAAAAGCACTGCTGTAATCACTCATCCGTGGTGTGATATGCATGAGTGGATTACACAGATGCAAGAAGACGAAGGAAAAGCTGTGTCTCGATGCATCTTATCAAGCTTTCTTTCTAAAAGATTGTGATAGCGCAGAAAATAAAAGACCAGCTGTCAGAAAGGGGGGTCAGGCGTCTGCAAAGCCAAAAAAAGTGCTCTCTCTTTCTCTCTCTCTTTCATCGGCGCGTCATTCTCCTCCCTTATTTGGTGTGGACCGCGATCGACCGAGGCCGCTATACTTGAAGTGTGCATGTGTGCCACGATCGTGTATCCTCATGGAATCTTCTTTTCTTTTCTTTTTCTTTTGTTCGTTCTTCAGTAAACGAGGAGCGTTGCTCATGTAGGAAGATGAGATAAGAAACATCGAGCATTGTTGCATAGACACAAAAAGCGAGGCTGTATATAAAGATAGAAGCAGTACAGTAAACATGTCTGGTTATTTAAGGGATAAGGGCGCATCCCCTGTCACGTCAGCCCTACAATACGTACACATGGATAAGGTGTATGTATATATTGTAGCATACATACACTCATACACATAACGCATACACAACACACAACACATCCACAACATAAAAAACCCATTCCCATCAACTCCGAAGAGCTCTACGTATTCAACTCATCCGCTTTTTTGGTGCCATCTCACCTCTTCCGCTTTTCTTCTTGCTTCTCCTTTCTATTTCTCTTTCTTTCTTTCTCCTTCACACTTTTCGTTTCTTTTTCGTTTTCCAACCATGAGAGAAATCATTCACGTTCAAGCTGGTACGTATTCCTTCTTCCCGTTCGGATAAAGCGAGACGTGTTCTTTCGTCTTTTCCTCTTCGCTGCGTTGTTTTTACAAGAACGCGTTGCGAAAAAGGCTTTATTTTGCGGCCACATGTCGACCCGACCGGATTCCCTTCCGGACCATATTCAAACCCAGTTGACTGACACACGCCCTTTTTTTTTTCTCGGTTCCGAAATAGGTCAATGTGGCAATCAGGCATGTTACCTGCGCGGCACACCCTTTGTCAATCCGGGTCAGAGTGGGAGAAAGAGAAAAAGACCGAGAAGAAGAAGAGGTGTTGGGTGTGCGTGGGCACGCGGTGGTGGGCTGCTTGTCATGTATGACGCGCTTTGGCGTGCGTTCGGTTTTGTGCATACACGCATGCGCGGAGTGTGTGTGGATGCATGACTCGACACACGTAGATACGCGTAGAAAAAAAGAGAAGAGAAGAGAGCAAGTGAGTGGAAACGGTGACTCTGATGGAGGAGCAGGAGCAGGAGAACTAGAGTTTCGAGGAGGCCGAGGAGGTGCTGGAGGGGAAATAACCTCAAGGAAAGCTGCAGGTTTCTGCTCGGGGACCCCTGGGATTTTTTTTTCTTTGCTCTTGTCAGGTTTTTGCTTACGCCTCATCGCATGAATGTATAGATTGGTCAGAAGTTCTGGGAGAACATCAGCCAGGAGCACGGCATTGACGGATCGGGTGCGTACGTCGGTGATAATGATCTTCAGCTAGAGCGCATCAATGTCTATTACAACGAAGGATCCAAGGGCAAATACGTGCCGAGGTAAGGACAGAAAGCAGAAACAAGAAAAAAAAAAAATTCTTCATGCATGCGCATGCAGCTTGGTTTCGTGAAATTCATGCATGACTCTAGAGCCGTCCTCGTGGATCTGGAGCCTGCCACGATGGATGCGATCCGTGGCAGTACGTACGGCAAGCTCTTCCGGCCGGACAACTTTGTCTTCGGCCAGAGCGGCGCGGGCAATTCGTGGGCTAAAGGTTACTACACCGAAGGCGCCGAGCTGGTCGAGTCGGTGCTGGACATCATCCGCAAGGAGGCTGAGCACACCGACTGTCTTCAGGGCTTCCAGCTCGCGCACTCGCTCGGTGGTGGTACGGGCTCGGGCATGGGCTCGCTTCTGCTTTCCAAGATCCGCGAGGAGTACCCCGACCGCATGCTGTGCACCTACTCGGTCGTGCCGTCGCCTAAGGTTTCAGATACCGTCGTCGAGCCCTACAACGCTGTGCTGTCGGTGCATCAGCTCGTCGAGAACTGCGATGCCACGTTCTGCATTGACAACGAGGCACTCTATGACATTTGCTTCCGCACCCTCAAGCTGTCCAACCCTGGCTACGGCGAGCTGAACCAGCTCGTGTCCGCTGTCATGTCGGGTGTTTCGACGAGCTTGCGCTTCCCCGGTCAGCTCAACTCGGACCTGCGCAAGTTGTTCGTCAACATGGTGCCCTTCCCGCGTCTCCACTTCTTCATGGTCGGCTTTGCGCCCCTGACTGCGTTCAACTCGCAGCAGTACCGCAACCTGAGCGTGCCTGAGCTGACGGCGCAAATGTTTGATGCGCGAAACATGATGGCCGCGTCGGACCCCCGCCACGGCCGGTACTTGACGGTGTCAACCTTGTTCCGCGGCAAGCTCTCGACCAAGGAAGTGGAGAACCAGATGCTGGCAGTGCAGCAAAAGAATTCGTCTTACTTTGTTGAGTGGATACCCAACAGCGTCAAGACGTCGCTATGTGACATCCCGCCTGTTGGGCTCAAGATGGCCGGTACATTTATCGGCAACAGCACTGCGATCCAGGAGCTATTTAAGCGCGTCAACGAGCAGTTCACTGCCATGTTCCGGCGCAAAGCCTTCATCCACTGGTACACCGGCGAAGGCATGGACGAAATGGAGTTCACCGAAGCCGAATCCAACATGAACGATCTCGTGTCCGAGTACCAGCAGTACCAGGAAGCCACCGCGGACGAGGAGTTGATGGAGGATGATGAGGAATACCTCGAAGACGAGGAGGAGGAGGAGCCAGTAGAGTAAGGCATCTTTTGTACGTATCCCCATCAGAAACCACACCCATTCTATCACACCTGAATATCTCTTTTCTCTTCCTTTCATCTATTCCCCCCTTCCCTATGCAAGCCTTTTGGATAAATTTGCGGTCAGGCTTCTTTCTCTCCGTTTGCTCTGTCTGGTTGCTTGCTAATATGTGTAGTTTATGTATTACTTTTTGAGTATGAGGAATGCGAAAGAAAAGCAGAAAACGAAGATTTGCGATGGGAATATCCGAGGTTGAGGTTAATCAAAGACGATCTTGTTGTTGGCAGTGGTTTGGCCACTCAATGCCTTGCTCATCATTTCCTGCTCTTTGCGCTTGGCAGCCCAGGACGGATGTGACTCAGCCGTTTCCTTGGTTTCACCACCAAACACAACCTTATTGCCGGATGGGGCGTCGCCACTCAGGGCCTTGCTCATCGCCTCTTGCTGCTTACGCTTGGCGGCCCAGGACGGGTGGGCGTCTTCTCCTAAAGGCTGCTTTTGCTGCGGTGGTTTCTTGCCAAAGTATTTGGATTCCTCCGCCCGCTTTTCACGTTCCTTCTTGAGATGGTTGGCCTCTTCACCATACAGCTCCTCAGCCTTCTTGCGTCGGGCGGCCTGGCCCGGGCGGTTCTTCTTCACTTCACCTTTGTAATAGGCATCAAAGTTGGGGTCGACCCAATCCGCAGAGTCCTTCTTGGGAGCTATCTTCTTGCGGGATCTGCTATCCTGGTTTAGCGAGCCAACAAACATGGACGCTGCGACGTCAAAGCGTTCCCCGTTATTATCCGTGCGACGTTGTTTCGCAGGCTGCTCCTCGCCGCCGTCTTTTTGCTCGGCTTCGTCGTCGGTGGTGGCGCGTTTCTTGGATGCAGTATCGACAGGGCTCTTGACGACGGATTCGAGTTTGTTGAGGCAGACCACGATCTCATCACGGACTTTCTTTTGGTTCAGCACGCGCGACTGCAGACTGTCGAGCGTCTTCTTGTCGAGGTCATTCTGTGGTTCAATCTCGTCGCCCTGGTTAAGCGTATCCACACGCTTGAGCGTCGGGTGCTTGCTTATTTTACGTCGCAGTGTTTTTTCCACCAGTTTCTCGAGATCCAGTTCCTACATTGTCATAGCCTTGAGTATATCTTGGGTTTTCTGTATATGTCTAGCTTCAATACCTCGAGGTACTGCACTTGCTTCTCAATCCGTTCGACATCCTCTGCGCCGTACTTTTTACCCTTGTCGTCTTTGCTTTCAACCTCTCTATGGCACTTCAGTTAGGATCCGACATAAGAAGCATTACGTTCCTTTCTCCCATTTTTTTCTTACCCTTTTGCTTGTTTAAGTTTTCGACGTTCCTTGCGTATTTCGGTCGTCCGGCTGGCTTTGCACAGCTGAGTGAGCCGCTTCTTTTCATGGAACTAGTAATCGTGGTGAGACTTGTATTCAGCACGGTGGTGGATCTACCTACACGCAGTGTCTCGAGTTTCTTGAGCTTCTTCTTGGACAATATCAAGCGCTTCTCGCCGTTCTGCTCCTTTTCGGGCTGATCTTGGTTCTCTGTAGCATTGTCATTGGGCTGGACATCCGTCATCGGTTCGTCTGCAAGGGCCTATGAAGCGATTAAGTTTCATGGAGCATGCTGTGTCTCGAGATCGTTACCATCGGTATATGTGTTATATTTTTTTTTCTCTTTCTGAAAAAGCAAGAAAAAATATGGGCAGACCTGCAACTCTTTTGGACTACCGACAATGGTGAAAAATGGACGCCTTCTTTGGTGAATCTACTTTCTTGATGTTCACACCAAATCGGCTCTAGTCGACATGGAATAATAGTATTAAGTTTTAAGGCATGGGTCGCACTCCAATAGGTGCGTAGAAAAAAATAGGTTCTTATTTATGCGCTATAGTCACCGACAAGCTCCATATCTACACCAAATTGTTGGTAGGTCACCTTATATCTCAACCGCAGCGGTTCCTGTATTTCTACGTGAGCCCATATGAAAGCTATTTCCATTTCTCAACCCTACCTTGTTTGGATTCAATACGTTAACGCTCTGCGTCACCGACCGTTCTGATTTGGGCGGGACAACCTCAGAAGATTGCGGTTCCATTTTCAGTTGCATTGACTATATGAATGTGTGAGCCAAGAACGAGCAGCTCATTGCCGATTGGGTTTACCTTGGGAGCTGCCAGTCGCAGGCAGAGGTGCTCCATCGGCGCTGTACTCTTATTGGAGAAGTATCCCTTGAGACGATACATGGTATCGTTCTGGCTCACTTCGAACATGATTTCGAGACCGTTCTTATTCACCAGGTGAACTAGACAAACCCAGTAAGGCTGTGTATCCTTTTTGTTGAATTTTTCTTTTTTTTTTTTTTTTTTTTTTTTTTTTTTTTTTTTTTTTGCTCAACTTACTCGGAGGATGGGCTGTTTGATGGCCATTGCTACCTGCAGGTATATCGTGAGAGTATTGGCTCGCATGACCAGACGCTACGGGTGTGCCCATAGAGGAAGATGAGAGCGTGGGCGAGACGGCGGGTGGAGGTGCAATGGCGGGTCGTCCCAGAAAAGCCAGCGGATCTTCTTCCTGTTGCACGGGTGGCTGCTGGTGCTGCTGGTGCTGCTGCGGAGGCGGTGAGACATTCATCAAGGATCCAAGGTTGAAGCCCGCGTTGGCGGTGGTCGCAGGCGAGCTGACTGACGCGGATTGGCCGAATAACTCGCTTAGATCATCCATAACATTGCCCGATTTCTGCTGCGTTTGCTGTGGTGAAGAAAACGACTCGGATGGGCCGTCGTCGAGATCAATCAAGCTGATAGCTTGCTGGGGTTCAGGTGTTTCTTCGGTCTGCTTCGGTGGTTTACCGCTGATCTCGTACTGTGTGTCAAAGATGCCCTTTTGTATGTCAGCAAACTTGGCCATCGCATTGTTGATCATGTCGTTCAGCGTCAGCAGATTCTCTAGATTTCTTTTTGGTTAGCAAGATAACGCAACGTGTAGCGTCCCTCGTTCTCACCAATCTTTTCATTGTCTTCTTCCTCCGTTATTAACTTCTGGATTTTAGGCTGTGCGTTCTGACTGGCGTTTTTTAGCTCCATCAGCGTTTCGTTGCGGGTGACCTGCTCGCCCTGCTTGACGTTTTCTAACATTTCGTACAGCAAAATGACCTTTTCTTGGATTTTATGCAGCTCTTCCTCGAATTTCTGCTTATAGTTGGGTCGTTGTCGCTGGTCCTATTCGGTGGTGAGGGGCGGGATCACATATATAAGAGAAACTTACGAATCCGGACATAATCTTCATAAGGTGGTTCGCCTCGACCAAATCTTGTGGTCGGCCACGACGAATGAGCTCTTGTAATTTCTGCAGGTTCGGGCTTAGCAACATACGCACTTTGTCAATCAGCATAAACGACTTACAGCGGACTGTGCGACGCGGTCCTCCTCTTCTAATTCCTCCGCCGATTTCAGAGACTGGGGGTGTGTGCATGAGTAGATGTTCTAAGCAGGGAGAGTGTATCTGTTACCTGGGAAGGTGCCAGGGCAGCGACAGAAGCGTCTCGTAGTTCCGGGAATCGGTAACCTAGCACATGGGTCAATAAACGGACGTGAAATTCTGCGGCATGAGCGGACCTTTGAAACGTAATAGACGGTACATATCCTTGATATGAATAAGGTCATCCTTGTGGCGAGACATGTCTGTTAAGGCCACCTTCCATTCTTTGATCATGTAAAGGACACGTTGGATGACCGGATTGGGGAAAGGCTGATCATTGCACGAGTTGAGTTGAGACAGGGCTCAGTAAAAATTCCTAATAAGACTTACTGCAGGACGTTCGGGAAACTTGCGCACGAGCTCGTTTAAGAACTCCTTCGTAGCAATCTGGAGTTGGAAAGGATACCCGCAGTTCTTGACACAGTTATCCAGCAGCTGAGACGTAGCAGACGAGAGGTTATACAGGGAGATAGAAACGGGGCTACTGTTTTTCGCTTACTGTCAGTGCCAGCATAGCCTGGTTCAAATTTTTGCTGTTGACAAGACGAACAATTGCCATGGCTGCTTCACGAGGACTACAGAACAATGAGCAAGCGAAGTAGGTGCCAGAATTGACTTACGCATTGCCTTGCTTCTTGTTAATCATCTCGCAAATCTCGAGGTTGAGGGCCAGGTCCGGCTCGTACCGGGATGGGCTGCAGGCACCCTCTGTTTCATGGGGTCGGTTAGAGCGCATACAATCTACAAAGAGCGGTCAATGCATACCAATAAAGTCCTGAAGAGGTGCCGACATGAGATTTTACGCGTTCCGAGGAGACAAGATGCGCGGGAAGGTTGCTCAGTTCAAACGAAACGAAACGGTGCCACTTTCGGCGTTTGAATGCGTGCTTTTCTCCTCCCATTTGCATTCTCATGTATTCCATTGTGGCATTTACAATTCCGTATTTCTGTTTGTCATGTCAGTATCGTAAATCCCATTATATAAGCTCTCTATATCCAATACGGGGCAGTACTTCCTATGACCACAGTGGATACTGAGCCGCGCGGACTGTTCAGCGGCATCATTTTCATGACTACAGTGACCTACTCCTTCTCCCACCGGGAGAGCGGTGTTGATCGCTGGCAGCGGTGGGCACCGTTGCCTACGTGGTCGAGCATCTATCAGCTCCATTTAGGCTGAAACAGATGTGCGGCAAGGCTATATTCAATGAGAATCAAGGCTGCTCTGAGATAACAATGATAATGTCAATCACCAATTGACAAACAGCGGACAAGACTAATAAATCATATTCAGCTAACAAGAAATTTCTAATAGATTGTTAGCGAATACGTGTATATAGTCATCATTGGACAGCTCGACATGCGCGAGATGAATAATATATCTATTCTGTATGCGAGAAAAGGCTGGAGAAGGGGGGTCTCTTTGGTAATGGAACCACTCAAAACACAACAGAATTCTTTAGACAACAAGGAAACGGATACCAACTAAGTAAAACTCGTCCTTATGTTTATCATACCTCATATCCAGTACAATTATCTGGTCACAAGATACTGGGATCACACGGCTCGCTATAATCGAACAGAAATGGGTAAAAGCATAACCACCCTATTGCTTTGCCAAAGCCAGATTATAGTGGAAACAGAAAGCGTTCATCCTGCAAATGTCTAGTCATATGTAAGAACTATTCTGTTAAAGCTAACAACGAGAGATCTCCTAATGACCGCAATATGGCATTGTTAACTTAGACGTTTCTAGACGGCATTTTTAAGCATGAATGGCTCGAGAAAAGGGTTCCTGCCATCCAGAATATTTAAAAATACCCTATGTGACTCAAGACCGCTCAACCTCAAAGTTGCTATAGTCGAGGGTCAAGACCTCGCCCCTTTTCCGCTGCACCAGCTTCAACAGTGTTACTCGAATGGACAGCATACATTGAAGATGACCACCCAGCGATTTTGAGAGAAGTCAAAGACTATGTCTAACTGCTCATATCGCAAGTGATTCTGCGCCCTAGAGTCGACGCTACAATATACCCAAAAGCACCGAAATAGCTTTCATAATGTCCACTACAGAATGATCAAAAGCAGATGCCTACTATAATATCGCACACACGACGAAGCAGAGTAACCTCGTCACCATGAATGAGCTGCAATATCATTATGGCCCACTTAGATTCGATACCAGTTAGCCTCTGCCTCTATGTGACTGCCGTATCCTTTCATGCCTCAATGGATTTTGACGACGGATTTATATACAGGTCCGATAGCCGAGAAGGTATTCAATGCCAAAAACATGAGATGCGCATTGATAGCCTAAAAAAGGATGAGCATCAAGTAGTTAGGTACGTGCGCAAGTATTGAAAGAGAGAATTAAAGCACGAGACTTTGGCTTCCGGCTTCGGTGGTGGATAGACTGATCCACATGGTGTCTGTACCTTATCCTCGTAAGTCAAAGCAGCCATTCGTAGACTGTGAAAACATAATCCAATCCATATGGCAAGGGCTTTAGGAGCCATACGAGCTCTTTGCTTAGTCTAACAATTCGTGACGTCGAGCAAGGCAATAACAATTGTTGCATTTGATTTGCTTGTCTTGCTACTCGAATAATACATTGTACTGGTGGACGTAAATGAAGGTAAAATCTTTGAATGACATAGATCATGTCTCTCGTGTGTACACGTATGTGCTGTGAGACATATATATGACAAGAAGAAACTATAAGATGTCAATCATAAAGCAATAAGGACTGCCGCTTGTCTTCTGTATTGTGAAAACAATTGCAACAAAACTGTCGAGGTTTGAGCTGTCGATGGAAAGGGCACACACAAATGGATAAAACTTGATGATATAGATTTTAAATATAACATATATATTGAGTGTCGAGCTGGATATCGAATTTCTGAACAAATGATACTTGGCTACGAATATACTTCTAGTTGCATGTGAATAAAATAGAATGACTCATGGCAGATATGAAAACGAAAGTGAATGGCAAAGTAGAGGTGTTTGAAAGAGTAAGGCAAGACAAACAATAGATGGAAATGGAAATTCGGTGTAACAGGTCGAACTGGTGCAACTTACACCGGTCGTACTGTATACGAATCAGCACTCTCCGGCTTGCCCATTCACAACATCAATCAGCGCATGAATGGTAACACGAAAAACATCCATTGGCGTTCTCTACGATAAACAGGTTTAATTGACGTATTCATCATAATTTACAGCATACCCCAGAATGGAAACACTGTTGCACGCTCCTCGATCGCTTTGAACATGGGCAGAGTTGTATATCCAAAAGAAACAAAGATGCGTCCTAATCATCATGTGTGGCGGGGGCGTCTGCAAGCCTCAACAAAAAGCTGTCAAGTCCATAACGTATATGCATCATATGATTTGCCATGTGGACGCATGTCAAATATAAGGTGACCTTGGGGACAGCCTTTGCATGAGACTGCATTTAAAGTACAGTATATCTGTTCTTTACCTTGTTCTTGCGTCATGAGGGGTACTTTGTCGTCGGTGGTACCAGAACGGCTTCGAAGAAAGGTCCGTCACACACGCATTCGTCAACACTTGAAGATATCTGCATCTCAACAATGACAACGCACGTATAGACATAGAGACTTCACATAATGTACGTTCTTCCTTGTCGTTATAAGGTGACAATGAATGGTTATTTAGAGGGTTTGTAAAGGCTTTTCTTCTCGGCGGCGAAAAGGAAAAAACGAGACGGGAAGACACATATATGTGAACGCTATTACATCTTCTGGTTCACATACGTTTCCGGCTAATAGTATAAGCTAGAATGTGCTCCGGTAAAAAGCTATTAGGCCTATTATGCAGGTCATGCATGAAGCACTTTTTCTGCTCTGCAGTATTAGATATGTATGTATGTGGGGGAAGCGGTCCAAAAAGGAAAAGAATATTAAACTGGGATTTTTTTTTATTTGGAGAGCGCGCCATAACGCCCAAGTGGATGAGTGGGTCAGTTTCAGATTCATTAAATTCATTTGTTACCTTGGCCCTGAATGTCTGGATCATGCGAGACGATCATAACATAAACCATGGAAGGCTCAAGATCAGATGACGCCACACACACGCACACCAAAAACGAAAAAAATTCAGTTGTTCGATATGGTGCCCGGACAAAGGAACAAATGTGGTCGGGGCGCGCGCGTTGTAAGTGAAGGTGTCACAAACTCATCATCCAACATTAGCGTGGAACCACTCCGAAAAAGTATACACATTTTTTCTTCTGGCCCTAATTGTCGTCTGTCTTACTTTTTCTTTCTTCCATACTCACTTCTTTTCGTTCCCTTTCTCCCCTTCCTCTGACTTCCCTCATCACGACCTGCCAGTCATTTATTACTTTTGACATTCCTTCTCGACATTCCTTTTCCTTATCTAAACCTTGACTCAAAAGCTCTCGATTATGACTGCTGCTGAGCCCGAGATCGTCTACGCCATTCACAACTTCGTGGCCGAGAACGAGGACGAGATCCCCTTCACCCTCGGTGACCCGATCGTTGTTCTTGAGAAAGACGAAAAGTACCAGGACGGCTGGTGGCAGGTAACATGATGAATGCTACTTGTTCGTATGCGCTTATAATAAGAATGATACATCAGGGACGCAACGTGCACGGCCGTGTGGGTCTTTTTCCTATGAACTATACTACCTATGTCAAACCACCCACACCAAGTGAAACACCCTCAACCTCGACCTCCACCCGATCGACGCCTGCTACGACGACGTCGTCTTCTGTTGTCACGCCTCCAGTTAGCAATGCACACACCCTCGAAGACCAAATCGACAGGGCTATTTCTCAGGTGTCGTCCACGCCCACCTCGAGTCTCGTCTCTCAGCCTGCTGCCCCTCCACCGCTGGGTGCCCCTCCACCGGCGCCTACCAATCCAGAAGCATGGTCTATCGATGAGGTTGCGGACTGGTTAAGGTCGGTCGGTCTCGAAAACGTGGTTGACATATTTATCGGTAAGGTTCCCCCCATCTTTTTTTTTTTTTTTTGCCATGTGGCAATCCAAACCCAAAGCACCCAGCTGACTCACTTTCCTTTTTAGACCAAGAGATCACCGGTGATATCCTACTCAGTCTCACCATCGACTCACTTAAAGAACTCGGCATTGCTGCTTATGGTCGCCGCTACAAGGTTATGGCCGCCATTGATAAACTCTCGACAGCTAATCAGGGCGTAAGTCATCTAAAATTAATCAGAAAATTAAACGGATCGGGGGAGCCCACATCGCAGAGTGCAGGGCTTGGCAAATTCAAAAGCCTCAGACCTAGAAAGATGAAGTATGCTCATCATTTGCCTTATTTCGATAGACACTTGAACCCCTTCAAACGAATGGTAAATACACCAGCACCACTTTCACCTCGACCCCCTCCTCTCCTGTCGACACAGACAGTCTGTATCAGTTCCCCCGCAAGGCTCCTTTGCCTCCGCAGATTCATCACCACCAGCACCAAGGCGACGGAGAGCGCACTCCACCCGTCCGCCGCGGTCCTGTCGACTCCTTTTTGAATCAACCCACGTCGCCAAAAAGTTTCCAACAATCGCCCTCCATCAGCCGTTCCAACACCTTTCAGACCGTCTCGTCCAAACTGTCCTCCTCTTCCGGCGGTACCTATCAAAGTAATCTCGAGCCGAGAGGCAATACGCTGAGCATGCCCTCGAGTTACCGTGGAAGCAAACCACCCTCTCAATTCAGCACCGACTCCGAGCGTGGCAGAGCTCCTTCGATTGCCTCCTCACCGCCACGTGAATTGGTAAGCACAATAGCATATCCTAGTCGATGCGTGTAAGGCTTATCGGCATGTGCTAGATTCACCCCAAAGATGGTAGCCATAAACACATGCTCCCTGTTGCCGATCCAATGGCTTCGTAAGCTGCAAAAAAGTTATATTTGATAGGGATAAGGAGCTCACTTTCCCCAATTCCCGTGTACAGGTTAACACAGCAAGTGGATCGTAGCATGTCCATTGCTTCTATGGAACCCACGGTCTTGTCCCGGTCGTCTACTTCGTTTCAGGCACCTGAACACGAAGGCTGGCTGCACAAACAGGGTGACAAGTACAAGACGTGGAACAAGCGCTGGTTCGTGCTCAAAGGCCCCAACTTGTTCTATTTCAAAGGTCCCAAGGTAAAAAGAAAAACCACATGTCCAAAAATGATGAACCTTTTTTTTATTGATCCAATCTCTCTTTTATAGGAGGTGCGCATGAAGGGCATAATCCACCTGCGAGGCTACCGTATTGTGGTGGATGAGTCGATCCACGCCGGCAAATACAGCTTCAAGGCGCAGCATGAGACAGAACGCACATTTTACTTTTATGCCGACACGGCAGACACTCTCCGTATGTGGGTCAAGGTACTGATGAAAGCGACCATCACTCGCGACTTTACCTCCCCCGTCATGTCCTCCAATCACGTGGCGACTGTCCCGCTCGATGTTGCGCGCCGTATGCGTCCACGACCGCCCTCTGTCATCATGTACAAGACTGATGAGCTGCGGCCTGCGATGGGCCAACTGCAAGAGCATCAGGAAGAGGAGGGCGAGGAAGGACAACAGTTTTTACGTCCGCTGAGTGACAACACGCAGACTCGTGAATCCGGCGTGATCGTGTATGGTCAGGAAGAGGATGACGATGTGCCTGATAAATTCATGCACGCTGCGCCCGCACCGACCCTATCGACGTCACTGATGCTGAGCGATGAGGAGGACGAGGATTTGATCGACCCGCACCATAAACCCCCGACCGTCCAGTCACCGCCGTTGCAGCCTGCCTTCGTAAGCGATCGCCGCGGCTCGCTCGGCTCTGAAGAGCAGGTGTCCATGCCCGGCACCCCCAACAGCCACAGCCAGCACCGGTGGCCGCGGTCCGAGTACATCAAGTGGATCAATCAGTACCTGCCTCCTGGGAAGCAAGTCATTGATCTGACAGGCGCGTTCCGACACGGCGACACATTGATCCTCCTGCTCGAGAATCTGAGTGGCAAAACGGTGCGACGACCTCCTACTCAGAAGGGTGGTTCGGTCAGCATGCTTATGCTTGATAGCATCGTCTCTGCATTCAAATTTATGGGCCGCGAGGGTGTTGTGGTTGACGGAAGATATACCATCAAAGGTAACGAGAAATAGGTGACATGAAAATGTTCCATGAAGACTGACCTATCATCTGCTACATTTAGACATCTTTGGAGGTAACGAGAGCAAAATCATGGATATGCTCGATGCCATCAAGGCCTGGGCTGAAGAAAACCAATTTGAGCCTGGTGCTCCGAAAGAACTCGATGACTGGCTCAAGCAGACACCTAAAACTACCGCACATCACCGGCATTCTGTCTCGTCTGATTAACGTTCTCCCTTCTCTTTCCCCCTTTTGCATTTCCTCCATTGTTTCTCTCTTTTGTCTCTTATATCGCAACTCTCGCTGTCTCACTCTCTTTGAACCCTGTAAAACTATTCATCTATACATATACATGCTATCTACCTACACTTTTTTACATCACATCCTTGACATACATTTGTGCCATTACCTGAGCATATGTTGTGCCTTTTTTCTGTAAGGCTGGTGGTGGTGTGGTGCCATATTAGCAATATGCTGATATCTTTCATTAGCACGGAGTCGAACATAGCCCTTTCCAATGCCCATCATGTGTTTTCGCCATTAGTATCGCACTGATGACACTGGTAATGCTTGCATACTCTATCTGCGTACTACTGTCAAGCATCAAATTAATGGGCATGCTCATATAAAAAGGTGCTGTACATATCTCAGTCGACTAATCAGATATAGCATCAGACCCCACAAGGAGCAGCAGTAGCTTCGATGGAATACCGATAACTAAGGGCCGAACACCCTAGACACAATGGCCACCTGGTTAATTGACTGATAAAGATATGGATGCTTCGAAGTACGCTACATGGACCATGTGACAATGACACAAGGGGGTAGTCTCAATAAATCATTCACCATGTAAAGCGGCGGCACATTGACGTTTCTTCTTGGTTCAGAAGGGATCTTAGTATCTGCAATAATTACAAAAATAGCAGTTTTGAGACGGCAAAGCGCCAAAGAATCATGCAACTCAAATGATGTTGCACCAAACTCTAATGGAGAACGACAATATCTACGACTTACAATATACACAGGCTTGTGGAGCACGCGGTGTACGCTTTTTAAAAGTGGTTTTACGGCATACATGCCCGTATCCGTTAGCGCAAAGTCTCCAAGACAGTTTCCAAGGCTGACTCCAATACGCACACTGAAATGTGTAGAGTGACGAGACACCGCGTACATCACGCGAGTTTTTCAAGTACATTTTACGTCTTTCATTTCCGTCATTATGACTTCGCCTTGGACACCACATTAGTATTTGCACCCGTACTCAGCTACGTCCCCATCCTCCGTCTGCCGCTTCTCCAGTCTGGGATGGCGAGGGGCCCGTGGTCATTGCGGCCACCGATCGGCCGCGTGCACATCCTCCAGCTTGCACCGGCGTCGAAAGGGCCTTCCCATCCTTCTATTCCGCTCCGCACCCTCACCTCGCCCGACCATTACCCGCAGATTGGTGCGCCGCTCGCAAACCGGGCGTGTCGGTGCGTTTCTTACGCCCTTCGACTTTTACTTTTCCTTGTCGCCGTACTCTAGCACTCTGGCGCTCGTGCCGGGGTCGAGGGACGCTGGAGATTACCGTCTCATTTCCTCGACCCCGGCCGTCCAATGGTACTCGCGTCAAACGTGTTACTCACCGCATCTGCGACCTTGAGATGCGGTTTTCTTTTGGTCCTTCTCGCACTGGCCGGTGGTGCTGGCTGGGACCCTGCCCCTGCGCCTTTCCATACGCTGGTCCCCTATGCGCAGGTGGCGCCTCGCGACCACCGCCGCCTCCATTACCACCCGCCATTGGCGGGTATTGGAACTTCGTCTGTGTTCGCCGAAGGAAACACCCAGATAGCATAGCCTATAGCTCCTTGTACGAATAAATATGCGACCCATCTCTATCCTGATATGTTTGGCATCTTGACACCTTTTAGAAAATGCTTGTGGTGTGTACACTGCACCTATCTTACATACTACATAATCATCAGACGAATCTCTGTATTGGCAAGAGACGTACTTCTGACCACAAAAAATGATATTTGGTGAATATCATTCCTGATATATTTATTCTGCGAGCAGACACCGTAGACATACATCGCTGCGTCGGGAAAGCAGGTATGGTTATATAGCACAAAACGCTTTACACAAACTTGACGATGCTATCCAATTGCGCCAGCAGGACTCGGTTCTTTTGAAGGGTTGTCTCCTTGTCTTCAGTCGAGAGGCAAATTGCAGACACACAAATACAGATTTACTATCTTACTCTCAACATTATCGTTTGCTTCCGTTGGAATCGCCTACTTTACCACCAACACAAGCCGCTTAATTCACACATTCAAGAGACTTTATTTCTTTTCCTCACATTCGTATATCAAGAGAGGAACATTCCTCTTTGATCTCTTTTTAACACTTTTTTTTTCCTCTTCCATAACCTTTGTACACGCCAAACACAAAACTTATTGTTTGACTGGTGCTCACACGAACCTATATATCTACACATTCACCTTTTTCTGAAAACAATTGATATCAACCTTACAGCATACGTCGCATGTGCCTGTCAGGATCGAAGTATGGTATGTTGCCCAAGCACGCGGGTTGTGACAGCAAGAGGTTGGACCACGACAGGACGGACAAGACAAGCAGAAAAGAAATAGACGTGCTATATCTAGATAGAGGGACAAGAATGCTCCAAGTACTACCACGCGAGCGAGAATCAAGGAAATCAGACGGGACTGGGGAACAGAACCGTTGATGGACTAGTGATAGTATGAGGTTGGCGCTGATCTCCAAGGCACATGAGTAGGTTCGGAGGGGTCATGTGGGCTTAGCCCCATCAAGCGGTGGGAGCAGGCTAGAGTGACCAAAGATTAAGTGGAGGTTTGTGAGGGATAGAGACAACACAGAAAAAAGATAGCTCTGAAAAATGTGAAGCATAAGGTGACATCAGTACATTGTGGATGTCTTATAAATACAGAACTGGTGTCAGTTGCATCCTCTGTAGCATCAGCATTAATCACTCTACCATCTATAAAGATAGAACATTCAATCAAGATACATGGTCAACCTCTCTTTGAGAAGTGGATCTCGGATGTGGGGAAGAGCTAAAGATAAAGTTGTTCCTCCTTCCGTCACTTGTTTTTTGTGACACGCCACCAAGCCATTCTGCCTTATGAAAAGCGGAGGAAGCAGGGACGTACAGAGAGGTCATTTTCCCGTCAAAAGCATTGGGTAGCTGTGCTCTCCCACTTTGAATCTTGTACTGCATCTGCTCGTGACAAGTGACAAGATGCGGGAATTTACCTTCTTTCGGGTAGTGTTGTTTGAAGCATGGGCATAATCAGTGCCGTCCTCAAAAGGAGAAGCCGCTTCTCGGTTGATAGGCATCAGCGTACATCTGTATAGCGTCCATATGTAAGGAACGTTCGACCAATTGATGCAGAGTATATTTCCCAAGTTTCCTTCCCGTGGCATTGCTGACTAAGGACGATGGATTTCACGGACGACTGTAGCGGACTGTTGTGGAGCACATCTTATGCACGTCACTTTATTTGAGTGACGTTGCGCCAGCAGTAAGTCGCGAATTGTAGAGCCTGTTTTATTAGTAGGAGTTATGTTGCCCTGTTTATCGCTTATCGCCATTTCGGTGTGACTCCATGTCGAGGAGGTTTACTGTGCTGCGTATTATTTGAGATTAGGACCGAGACACAAAACGGAATCGAAGAAGAGAAGTTTTTCCTTGGACATGGCGGGATAATTTTGTGTGTACCCCAAAACCTCGCGCATAAAAGAAGCCCGCCGTAATAAGGGCCACATGTAAACAATGGTATCTATGCGAGATAAAAAAATACGGGCGTGGTGCCCCTGAATTTGAAAGCGTAAGAGCGGAGAATGTCCGAGAAGCCGGCGAGCGAGTGAGCTGCGGGGTCGGCGGATACTGCACGCTTTACTAGCTGCAGATCGCCCACGTCCGCGGGAAAAAAAGTTCAATTGTCTTATCACAAGAAAAAAAAAAATATTTTTACCCGTGTTTCTTTCTTTCTTGCTCCTCCCCCTTTGATACCTCCCCTCTTCATATTTTTTTTTCATAACTTTTTCATTGTGAAGCGGATCTGATTCCATCTCCCTCTGGCACATGGCTTTGTTGACAGCTACCCAGGAGTTCAATGGAGGTATTATCTTTGTGAGCTTCCTGATTTCAGTCGTTGGCGCACAGACGACGCTGGAGCTTCTGATGCGGCGGACGCATATCCATGGTCTGCACAATTGGTACCTACATGTGCAGTGACGATCATTCCTTTTCACTCATACGAGGACATATTATTCGTATAATATAGGTTTCTACTATGTGCGGCTGCTTTCTGCATGGGTGGCGTGGCTATCTGGTCAATGCATTTCGTTGGCAATAATTCGTTGACGTTGTACTGGGAGCACGGTGTATACCACTTGAGTTATTCGGCTGGATATACTTTTGCGAGTCTTGTGGTCGCCATCGCATGTATGTTCGTCGCTTTTGCATTCGTCGGTATCACCGAGGAAGCTCGCTTATGGCGTATTATTCCAAGTGGTATCTTGGCCGGGGTAAGAATTTTTTTATGGGAATAAGCATGTTTAGTCATTGTCCTAATGCTGTCGGGATCCTCCTCTTTTTGTTCTAGTGCGGAATTGCTGCCATGCACTATATCGGTCAGTAAAAATCACAAAAAAAAAAATTTGCTGCCATAATACATGTATATTCACCGCTGTGTGCCATCACTCTGTCTTTTGGCGCATGCGCGCTCTTATAGGTCAATTCGCCATTGATTTTTTCATTCTCGGATATAACCCCGGCCATGTGGTGGGCGCCGTCATCATTGCCTGCGCTGCCGTTGTCGCCGCGCTTTATATTTTCTTCAAGTTTCGCGAGCAGTGGACGAGTCAATGGTATAAGCGCCTCGGGTCGGCCATCCTGATGACTACTGCCGTGTGTGGTATGTTACTGTTTAGCTAACAATGTGGCATGCTTACCAAGAACAATTGATTTGTATTAGGCATGCATTACACTGCCATGACAGGCACCATCTATTATCTACCCGATAGCGCAGCCGTACCACCCAAACCAGCTCTCGAAACGGCCGCGCTTATTGGAATCATCTGTGCTATCATTGTTGTGGCCTGCTTGATACTACTTTTCACAGGAATTCAGACGGCGCGACGTGCTCTCGCCCTCAGCACCGAAAAAGTATTATCCACCGCGACCGTATCAGCCACACCGACAAGCACACAGCCCCAATTTCACCAGCAGCTGACGCTGGGCGTCATCTATTTCGACCCAGTAGGTCGGATTTTGGTGAATTTGGACGGCGTTGTCCCAATGCAAAAAGTGATGATTGAGGTATGTGCTCGCGCTTTGTGGGGGTTTCCTCAGACGCGGACCCTGATTTGCTGCATGCACGTCAAAATGGCTTGTGTCACCATTGACCTCCATATCTCTATTAGGAAACAGGCGAGTTTGATGCGATGCATCCATTGTTCCTCCGATTCTTCGACATCGCCGCACGCTGGAAGCGGGGCAGCAGTTCCTTGACGAGCGGTAGCAAGTCAAACTCGAACAAGTCCTCCTTCCAGTCTTCGACACGTTCGAATGACGGCCACGCCGTTGCTGAGTCTCTATTCATCGACGCGGCGCGCGAATTAGCGAACGAATTGCGTGCGGCCTCCGTGACAGATTTGGGTTTACTCTTTGACACACCCTTCAAGGCCAATACGATTATGACCAGCAAGAAGCACCAGGGCATGTGGACAGCGATACGAAAGAAGAAAAAGACAAAAAGCTACTCTTCCTTTGAGAGTGCTACAACGCTTGAGCAGCAGCCTGAAGACGACATGATGTATGCGGATGCCACGTTCACCAAAGAGGATCTGACCGAATGGCACCAAAAACGACGACGACGGCTTTCCTCTGACCAGATCCTCAGCGCAATCCGAAAGCCGCGTCAACAGCGCGAGCAAGCCAGCTCGGATGATAGGTACATGTTTTTTGTCAGAACCATCGATAAGAAGGAGCATCTCCGCCTCCTGTCCCACGGCTTCCGCTTTGGTGATCCCCTGTTTATCTCCAAGGTCATGAGCAATCAGCTACAGGTGCCGTCTGACTACATGGCCAATGCCTTCGACGACATGCTACAGTATGCGCGCGCTGTTGATCGCTTCATGGAGCCCATACCAACGACGGGCAGCTTGTCAAATACCCACAGCAACAGTGAGACCACACAGTCTGACGGACGCAGCAGCGCTGACATGACAAGTCGCGTCTTTGTCGGACTGCATGTCCTCGTACGAGAAACACCCCATGAGAGTCTGGATCAAATGCAGCTGCTGACGGATAGAATGCGCCGGCACGCGTTTCCCATGGTTCAACTGCAGTACGATGACGGGCGGTTCGCGGACACATTGACGCGCCAGGAACGTGCACAGGTGCAGCGACTGCAGGGTCAATCCTTGGTGGCTATGGCAGGCTTGCCGCGCGACAGTCTCAACAGCAGCACGACGGCAGCTCGCTTTTCAACTAGCACGACGTTGGTTGGGTCATCTTCATCTGCATCCGTCCCCGGCAGCCCCGTCTCGCCCGTCTCGCCGTTGGAGACCTCAAATGCGAAGCAACATGGCCGAAGCAATAGTAATACCACCGCGGATATGCAACAGCGATTCATGAAGGCCATGGAAGCCGCGGCCCAAGAATTGGCGCGACACTATTCGGCATATATTACCATCCCCCTCGCTTCGGCTGCAAAACTCAACGGGCGCGTTGTGGACGTACCACCCTTTGGCATCACACCCGGACCGAGCCAGTTGATCCTGTACTGCGCATGCGTCACGATGCCCGGCTTACCCTCCGCCATGAACCAGACGACAGCCGAGCGACTCAAGTGTCAGCCTCTCTCGATCTATCGTACGCTGGCCTACCAGATCACGGACGATGCTGCAGCACGCCATCATACGCAGCAACGACTGTACAGTCAACGGCGCCTTCCTGCCCAACCACAACCGCCCCGAAATGAATTATCCCAGGATGGGCCGGCTGCCAACCCCGAGAATCAGGCGACTGGATCACGCCTATCCGTGCTTTCGCTGCCACCGCCGCCGCGGACGAAGCGACGTCGGCCGGCCGGCCCGCTCAGCCTCTTCACCGAAATCATACCCTCCCCTCCTACATCACCCACTTCTCCTTCTCCCCAAGACATGGAAATGACCATACCGACTGCATACTCCACTGTACTGCCTGCGCGTGACCGCTTTTGGTGGCTCGATGGCATTATGGAAGAAACTGCGCATGACGCCGACTAGTAAAATCAAAATCAAAGCAGATACTATTCGGAAACAAGCAGAGAGAAAAGCGTGCGCCATGATTTTCTTGCTGTTTTTCCATACCGTCATTTGTACATACACAGTGCATATCATCTCACTAGCATGATACTACATAAATAAAGAAATCACAAAAATAGAAATGCTCCATGTTAAAAGTATACATGTACAAAAGCAGTTGATCCGGGCTGGGCATAGCGGCTGGGGTTTCTTCGTCCGATCCAGTCTATTCATTATCATCATCGGACTGAGGTTCGGTATCGGGCACATGATCAGCATGCGGCTCATGTTCAGTATGCGGCTCGAGTACATCTTGGATGTTAGACTCGATGACGAGCGGCTTGCGTGCGCCGTAATAAAGCCAGGTGACATGCGTCTCAGCGGCCTCGCACTCGTTGAGCGCCTTTGTAAGGGTATCAGAGTAGACTTCGGGAGAAACATCGTTCGCATGGCATATCCACTGCTTGGCTTGCTTGTAGCGACGCTCGACGTAGTCCTTGATGAGATATCCCGTCTCCTTGAGAGCATCCGATCTAGCCCACTCGCCAACGGGAAGTTCCATCGCGTCCGCCTGCACCGTATCCGCATCGAACCCGACGTCCAACAAAATATCGTCGAGATGCATGAGGATCTGGCGATGCACCTCGATTGATTCGAGGAAACGGACGGTCCATCCATCGAGAATGGTCATGTTGGGACCCAAACTGCTGAG
This sequence comes from Syncephalastrum monosporum B8922, assembly GCA_000697355.1. Lineage (NCBI taxonomy): Eukaryota > Fungi > Mucoromycota > Mucoromycetes > Mucorales > Syncephalastraceae > Syncephalastrum > Syncephalastrum monosporum. The sequence continues at coordinate 61,570 of JNEN01001248.1, forward strand.
GCCGAGATCGGGTTCGTAAATCTCGCATGCGCCGCCGGGTTTGAGGATCCGGTGCACTTGCTCGAGCACACTGTGCCAGCGGCGGTCAGGCGCGTTGATACACCACACCGAGCGCATCATGACACAGTCGACGCTATTGTCTTCAAAGCTTTCAAGCCCGGTGCAGCCGTCGTGGACGGCGACCTTGCGCAGCTCGAGATTGGGAGGACAGCCCGTCGAGTTGCGGACCGTGCTGTAATCAATACCGACCACCTTGGCGTTTGGGTACTCGGTCGCCATCTCGTAGCACCAGTGGCCTGTGCTGCACCACCAATGCACAATCAGAGAAGGGTCTCTGAGCCGCATCTTATGGTTGCGACCCCAAATATGTCGGATGAGATAGTGCTGTATGCCATGATAAAAGACATGATAAGCCTTCTCGAACCACGTGATTTTTGGGAAATGAAAAAAATGAAAAAACTTACCGTTCTTTGGGCACTGTCAAAAAAGGGAATTGCATAATGCATGAATTTTTTTTAGTACATCCATGTCTTGCCCCCGACCTCTGCAAACTTACATGTCCATATCTCTCTTGCGCTCCTGCTCGAAATCCGGAGAACTGTAGAGCTCTTGGATGAGACGCTCTCCCTCGTGCCGAGGCGAGTGGGGTGGCGGAGGAGCATAGCTCTGGTCGCTCGATACCGACTGAGACGACTTGTGACTGGACCGCGGTGACAAGGGTAGGCCTGGATGTACTTGGAGCAGCTGCTGCATATCTTGCGAGTCTCGTTGTTGCTTTTGCTGAATCCGAGAATCCAACACGCTGAGATACGCGGTTGTCAAGGTGTCCATATCGTTACTGTCATGGTCCCTTTGCACATCTGACTTGAAGTATTGACTCCCACCGCTGCCTTCGCTTCTGGCAGGAGAAATGGGCGACGATGGCGAGCGATGACCTTCGTGGTACAGCGATGAGGCTGGTGGTGACGAAGGAGAAGAAACACTGGAGTGGATAGAGCGAGAAGGTGAGAACCAGCCTGGCCGGAGCTTCCATCGGCTTCGACTTCGACGTCGTTCATGAGAGTGCTTGTCGCTGTTGGTCGTGATTGTATCCTCTCGGAGGCTATACAAATCGTTGGAGGACCGGCTCATGCGGAGCTGACCATGTGCATGAAGAGCATTCGGGGCCGGTTCGGTGTCCCGACGCGCCGCACCGTCGCTCACCGGTTCGCTTAAATAGCTCGTTTGCGAGGAGGAGCCTTCCGTCGACGGCCACCTAGGCAAGGCAGGTCTCTCGGGGGTATCGTCTCGGTCGCAAGGGGGGGAAATCACTGTTTTAGGTTCATAGCATGGATCAGCCACGAATGGGCGGGTATGGCTGAATCGGGAGCATGTATCTTGATCTGCCGAAACGCGCGAAGCTTTGTGCAACGCATTGCCCATGACTAGCTGGAAGTTGGATCAGTGATGAAGAAAAAATGAATATTGAAGAAAAAAAGATGCTAAAAACACACAGGTTTTTAAATTGCTTAAATGGTCATTGATCCTGGGACTGTTCCCTAATTTTCGGTTGAACCCTTGTAGAACAAATTGATAGCTTCGAGAATGATTCTGTCTTCTTTTTTTGTTTTATTCAGGAAGATTTTCCACCAGGATGGAAAAAGTGAAAATTTTTCTCTATCTTTTTAAAGTATTTTCATTACATAATTTTCCACTTAGACGTTCGGTTACTGCTTTTTGGCTGACAACTGCTGATCGGACACTGTGTCGGGCGATCGATCGCTGAGCAAGGAAGAAGAGGACGACGCCGGAGGTTCAGTCACAGTTGTCAGCATGTAAGCTGCCGCTGCCTGCGCGATGCCGTAGCCGAGAAAACCGAGGATGGGTATACGGATCAGAATATAGGCAATGGCCGAGAATCCAAACAGGATATCCTTGCGGCCGCTGAACCACTTGCGCTTTTCCTTGTGGGTCATACTCATACGCACGAAGTAAGGCTCGAGAAGCTCACGCATTAGGGCACGCATCCCAATCAGTGCACGGATCAGCCGGAAGGTTGCTGCACGGGGCAAGAACAAGAAACAGACGCCTACGACAGCGCCCTGGGTTTGGCCCAACGATTTGAAGGTCGCATAAGCACCTATGCACGGTAAGCCAAATTGTTTCTCGTTATATTTTTTTTTTTTCAGCGACTCTTTACCTGCCGCCGGGAAAACGAATTGGCCAACCACGGGCAGCAAAGACAGCAAGTAAATGACGATGCCAAGTCGTAGATTTTTCCATAGTCGCTTCATGTAGCCCTTCATGTTGGACCAGTACTCTTCGCGGTACTTGCGCTTGGCGAGCGACGCCGCGTACGGCTTCCGGTCTGGATGGAGCGAGTCGACGTAGCGCAGGGACTCCATGAAGAGGTCATCCAGCGGCTTTGGGTAGGCGTACCGCATGAACATCAGGGCTAGAAAGGGGAGCGACGATATCGCGTCGCTCACAATCCGGTTCGTATTGCTCAAGAAGTCGTCAGCATGGTTGACGCTGCCGTCGTGCGCTCCGGGCGAGACGATCCAGACGACGAAGCGAAGCAGGTGAATAGGAAATGTAATGACAAGCTTGACTACACCGAGGAGGACAAATGAAGTGATGGTCAGGTAGAGAAAGATGCGCAGGTACTTTTGTTGTCGAATGCGCGGATTATGTGCTACGAGCGTAATGCCCTTCACGGCATGGTCCACGCCCTGCTGCAAACCAGAGATCGTCCAACCCATTTCAAAAGCCAACAGTAGCAGCAATCTTAGTCTGTACTTTGCTCAGGTATGCAATCAAGGAAGTCTTTAGGCAACAAGAAATCGTCCTTTTTTATTGTTCATGTTACACAAGTTGGTCGGGTTTAATGCCAAGCAAAGCTTATCCTCAAACCAAAGTGGAGAACGGAAGCAAAAATACAGGGCAGTGCACTTGGTGTGAGGTCAATGGCGAAAGTAGTTCGGTAATAATATTGTAAGTCTCGAAGCAGACGTAAAAGCAGGTGGAGGGAGGGGGGGGGAGGAGAAAAGGGTTCAAGTGAATGTACAAGGTGCTATAATTCAAAGCGGCGAGTATGAAGAAAGGAGAATACAAATAGAAATAAAAAAGAAGAAAAAAAAAACTGGTATGCTCTGCCGTTTTCTGTATCTCGATGTTATCGACGTGCAGCCAGAGAGGAGCCGTCCGACCGATGGCGAAAGAGTTTTACGGCGGGCGCACTCGGAGACGACGAAGCATCGGTGGATGACCATGGATTCGTCGAGAACAAGAGAGACCCCGTCCCTTGATGCGGCGTGGTTTCAAATGGGTCTTTGTAGCTCTGCGTGCGCCGCAGGAGGTTGGGAAACATGTTGCGAGCATACTTTGGAAATGCAGGCTTGGTGCTTTGCGGTGGAACGGGCGGAGGGTATACGTTCTCTTTGTTGGGGCGGTCGTTGATACCAGGCCACGCTGGTATCGTTTGTTTGGGCTGTGCAGATGATACAGGCAACGGAAGTCTGGGGGTGGTATCGGATGAAGAGAGGGAGGAGCCTTCTTGCTGGTCGGCGAACGGACTCCGCTCGAGGGCTGTCGTCGTGGTGTGGGGCGCTGCCGAGGACGACGACGAGGATGGCTCTGGCGGTGGCGTGCCTATGCTGTTGTTATGGTTGCTCACGGGCGGCGATTCCGGGATGGTATCGTTCTCAAAGGGGTTGTTGGATGCTTTCGGCGGTACGTAATACTTTGTGAGCAAGAGCGATTGACCGGTATCGATGGACGAAGACAGTTTTTGAAACGAATCGGCGTCCATGGACGCGCGTGAGACCAGCGGAGAGGGGCGTGCCTGCTGCTGTTGCTGCTGCTGCTGCTGTTTGGACATGCTTGCGCCAATGGTATCAAAAGCAAACACGTCGTGGTTCACAGAGAGGGGGGGCTCGGGAGGGGGCACCGAATAAGGCACAGACCGAGAGCGGGAATGTGTATAGATGTGTCTCTGCTCATGCTTCGCGGTCGAGCTGGACTGCGAGAGGGTCTGGTTGGGCTGAAGGGGTTGAGTCAAGGGTGCGAAGGCGGGGTTAATGTAATGGCTGCTGTTGCGTTGGTATGCCGCGGTGTCAACGGCAGGAGCAGCAGCGACGGCGGCGGTGTTTTCCGTGTTCGGATGGAGCGTATTGGTGTAGGCGAGGGAGGGGGTCATGCCAGACTCAGCGACCGAGGGGAAAGCGGGCTGAGAGGAGGACTGGCCGTAATACCAGGAGGTCGGACGTGGTGGTTGGATGGGCTGTGATGCGGACGCCTGGGTCATCGAGGGCTGATACCAAGAGTTGCGCGACGTTTGTGCTCCCATGCCGCTCCATGTATTACCGAGGTTACACGTGTCAGGCGTAGCAGAATTGTATTGCTGTGGCGTGGCCTGGGCGTTGACAGCGGTGCCAGAAGAAGACGAAGAGGAGCCGGCTGTGGCAGGCTTGATCAACGCATCAATGGCATTCGTCCTGAAACGCGGGACAGGGGCTGTTTACAAGCACACATGTATGAATAATAATATGTTAACGACAGGCTTCATACACACCTCCCAAGAAGACCATGTCACGACTAATCGAACGGCCATTCTGAGCGTGCGCTATCAAGCGCAGCATCGCATAGAATTGGGACTCTGTGATCTCGCCAGGGGCATTCTTGAAGAGACCAAAGACCTACGAAAAATGCGTCAATAGGGAAGAAGAGCATAAAAAATTGGGAGATGAATGAGAAAGCGTGATTCGTACCTGCTCCAACTTCTCATCTGGCAATCCGCAGCTGCTGAGGAAGGTGCGCACAGCTTCCGTGTCGAGCTGGCCCAGCGAGAACGGGTCGAGGTCTTTCCACCAGGAGCGGTAAGCCACCTGCTCAGGCTGGGACAAGTCTTCCAACTGGACGGTGGGCGTGTCGTCAGGCCTAGCATCGTCAAAGGCAGGCAGCTGCGCCGCGTTGAGCTTCTTGGCGAACAGCTGGGATCGCCTTTCGTCTGAAGCGGTTCTCGTATGGTGGGTGCGAAGAAACGTTGTCTTGAACTTGTTCATGAAAGAGGCATGGACGATGGGATGAACAGCAGAGGAAGAGAAGAGAGCAGGAAAAAAAGAAAAGAAAAAGACAGCAAAAGAGAAATATGGAATGAATGCAAACTGTTATGCTTCTTTGTGAAAATACAGCTCCGCATGCTCTTTTTCTCTTTCTTCCAGGTTTGACGCCCATGCGGGTCAGCCTAAATAGGTCATCCAACGGGTGACACAGCTACTCCCATGAGCCCAGCATGCAACACCTGAATCCTCGTCCTTCTTCATCTTACCCTGCCCTTTCGTACGCACACATGACCTTCATCTCCATTTCACCAGTTTTCATTATTTTGCAGAAAATGATCATGGAAAGAACCATGAAAGCAACCTTGCGTTTCCTGCTTCCGCTTTGTTTTTTCCATGCGCTCATATGCACATTTGTAAACCAAAAAAAAAAAAAAAAAGTTTCCAACACAATAACAAATCAACACACCAACAAATCAGCAGAGCAACACATCAACGCGTCCATGACGAGGATGGAGAAAGAAACTTCGTCATTGATCAACAGATTTCAGGACCCCTAGTTTTTACTACTCCTAAACTAAAGAAGCGTGCCTTTCAATAGGCCATCCATTAGACCCGCTGCACACTGGTCTAGTTTGTCATGAAGCTTTCAAAAGGGACTACATTTTCATGCGTAGGATGCATCATACACGCTTTACACCTCTTCAGCAACATGTGTGTCCACTCGTTTATTTAAGATCTGCAAATAAGCTCGTTTTGTCCAACCTCCATTATGCCTATTGGAGATGAGACTCATACCGATATGGTCTTCTTCAACCAAATATGTATGTCGGCATTGCACTTCTAAAATTTAAGTGCGCCGGCACCGATCTAACCAAATTCGCTAACTCTCAATTAGTCTCTCATGATCACTCATCCTTCAGTCTTTGCTAGGCGTCAGGGCTACATACTGGATCCGGGCAACTCAGTCCATGCTCTGTACTGTACGAGAGACACAGGATTATACTAATCCAATGCATGTGAATCACAAGACTTGGTAAGCTCCGTATCCATCCCTATATTTTGAAACGAGGAAAAATGAATGGCCTCAACAACAACATTCTATTATTCGCAAATAGATGTATGACTGCGAAGTTCAAGTCTAAGCCTTCTTTGTCTACATATTTTCGCATACAAAAAAGGTCCCCACTGTTTACTAAGCTGGTGCGCACGGACGTTTTCTGAATCCTTTATAAAAATGAAATACGCCAATACATCCCAGAGACAGCTTTTTGTCCGCATCAACAATCTTGTGATACTTATAACCAAGTTGACGACACATTTTATGAGATGAAGAGAAACCAAGCAGATGCGTATAATAATCTCATGTCTTTTATTCGGTAGACGTAAATGATACTTCTGATATGAATTGCTAACGTATATTACAGTATTTACCAGAATAGTCCCCTATACAACCAAAACATGCAAAAAAACAGCAGGGAAGGGTAGTAGTTCATGACATACTGACTCGTACCATAGCTGATGGCCTTGTTCCTGACAGCACAGGTCTTACTGTTGCATAAGGTACATTATCATACATGCTATGTCGCAACACAACACCGACTGAAACAAAAAATCATATAACTTGTGGCACATATCAGTCAAGTGCTTCGCTCTGATATAGAGAAATGACTATGTGAGTGGGTTGTGCCGCATTTGATACCATTTGTTTTTCCTGTTTTCAAATCATAATTATAATGCAGGATTTCACTTGCCGAGCGGGCTGTTACCTTTTAAAATAAAATAGCAAAGGTTTTGCTTTTTGTTGCAAGGTATATCTATGGATGTCCAGCTCTATGCAGAAGTCAAATGAGTGACGAAGTAGATGAGATTACAGATGTTCGTTCGTCTTTATGATGATCCACGTGGCATTGAACGTCTGGTCAATCAATACACCGATCGTCGTTACACTAGTCGTATGAAGTCCCGGGTTCTTCAATCTGCTCATATCAACTGATATTTGAGCCTTTATCACCGCTGTCGAATACTCATTTACAGCTATGCTTCTTTAGCGTAAACGATGCGAGTAGGCCCTTATTTGAAGATATCAGCGACAGCGATGAAACAATCTACTGAGTACTACTTCATCATACATGATTTTGTAACATAGATATTCGTTCGACCAGTGCTTGGGTGGAGCCATTTTGGCGGCTAGTTCGATAATCTCATGCATAATACTGTTGTACAGTGGCAGCTGTTTTGTTCATGTATACGTATATACCGTAGAAGAAGACGAAGGAGTGCTCGCTGCTTGAGCATTTTCGTTCCATAGAGTATAGCCGCGAGAAACCTCGGTTCAGACGCTGCACTAGCAGCTAAGCTATGTCTTGTAATATCCAGCATGCTGAAAACCGTAGCGAGCATCTATAAGGAACTCGAGTCGAAAAAAAGATTATGTGATTCTACTGGAAGCTTTCGTACGATCCGCATGTCTTCCTATAAAGCGGGCGGTGCGAGAAAAAAAAGATTCTCAGCGTTTCTTTTTACTCTACCGAAAAATACCATGGCGTCCACTCCTCATTCTGGCATCACGGCTGATACCCTCAAGGCGACCATCACTGAGAAGCTTCAAGCTGAGCATGTGGTATGTCTAAGCGATAAGGTCGACTGGAGTTGCCTGCTTAATGAGCAAGTCTAGGAAGTGATCGATCAGTCGGGTGGCTGCGGTCAGATGTTCGACGTGCTTATAGTGTCGCCTATCTTCCAAGACAAGAAGCTTCTTGCCCGTCATCGTCTCGTGAATGAGACGCTCAAGGAGGAAATTGAGAAGGTGCACGCGTTCTCTCAGGTAAATTCGGAAATACGCTCTTTTGTATCATGGTTCATGCTAAGCTTGCTTGGGCTTGTATTAGAAATCATACACCCCTGAAGAATGGAAGGCGAAGCAAAGCCAGCAGTAAACGATTACCATGTCAACCTACATCATCCTATTACGCTCATATCAAATCAATTCATTTATGCCAACAAGGCGTCTATCTTCAAATATAACCCAAACCCTACATTTACGATCCTGAGCTTTCCGAAAGAAGGATGATATATTTAATTGTCAGAGTCTATGCATGATGTACCAGGGGCACGTATTCAGGATGGTACATTGTATTCCGAACGACGTCCTTGAGTACCTCACCCTCCTTAAGACGGGCGGTTGCGACGCCCTGGTCGTACGCCACTTCGCAGACCCGCGTGCCGACCTTGCGTGCCACCTCGCGCAAATGACTGACTCCTGGGAACAGGACACCTTGCTTCAGCTGGTGCTCGGATGCCATGTCAGCAATTGTACGTGCGGTTTCCAGGAACATGTCCGAAGTGACGCTGTTGGCGCGCGAAGCCGTGACACCCAACCCCAATCCCTGTAATACAAACCATGAGTCTCCACTCCAACTCTCAACGAGCAAAAGCATTCTCTTACCGGGAAGCTGTACGAGTTATTGCATTGATTCGTTCGGCCGAGCGTGCCATCCGGCAGCAACACGTCATCAAAGGGACTACCCGAGGCAAACAGGGCGCGACCCTCCGTCCATCCAAACGCTTCCTCCGCGTTGCACTCGGCGTGGCTGTCCGGGTTGCTCAGCGGGAAGATCACAGGGCGTTCCTGGTAGGATGCCATGGTGCGGATGGCTTTTTCAGAGAATACGCCGCGGATACCGGTCAGACCGAGCAGGACGGTCGGCTTGACCTGCTCAATCACGTCTTCGAGCGACAGGCGGTCAGCCATGTCCTTTTTGGCATAACACCGCTGTCGTTCATCGAGCGGCACGTCGCGTACAGGTCCTTCGTTGAGATTGGGTACGCCGCGGTTGATCGCCGCGTTACCGATGAGTCCGTCGCGGTCGAGCATCCAGATCTGCTTGTAGGCTTGTTCGCGGCTCGAGACCTGGCCCTGTGCAACCATGCAGTCAATGATGCCCTCGCAAACTCCCACACCGGCCGAGCCTGCCCCCACGCATACGATACGCTCGCCAGCCAGATCCTCCTGTCGCATCCCGCGCGCCTTCAAGGAGGCCAGCACTCCCGCGAGTACAATGGCTGAAGTCGACTGGATATCATCATTGAAACAAGTGATTTTGCTGCGGTCTAAAAGAAGGCGGGTAAATGGGATGCTCATTGACGTTTTCGAGTAAAGACATACACTTGTTCAACAAATTGTAAGCGTGTGGATGCTTAAAGTCCTCGAACTGGATCAAAGCGCCTAAGCCATCCCTAAGTATCTGCTTTATGTTATAAAAAGTAATAATGACTTACGTGGCCAGCGTGAGGTGACAGCTGTGACCCACTCATCCACAAAGGAATAGTACTCGTCGCCCTCCAGCCGTGGATGGCCCATACCAAGGTACAACGGGTCATGCAACAATGCTTCGTTATTGGTACCCACGTCCAGTACAACAGGGAGCACGGCGCGTGGACGTATACCACCAGCAGCGACGTACTGTCGTGCAGGATTAGCCGTCTGTTTTGTAATACTACATGGTCAACCTACCAGACTCAGTTTACCGATGGGGATCTATAGGATTTATCCCAGAAGTCAGCATCAAGCACAAAAAGAAAGCGATACACTCTCTATATACCTGCATTCCGTTGGCACCAAGGTCACCCAAGCCGAGTACGCGCGAACCATCCGTGACGACAATCACGTCTACCTCATCGTGTGGCCAGTTGTATACCATGGCGCTCATATTGCCGCGATCCTGCGACGAAAAGTACATGCCTCGCGATCGTCGGTAGATACTGTGCGACTTTTGGCTCGCCAGACCGACTGAACCCTTACCATGAGCTTGTCTCTCCCAAAATGACTGCGTTCCTCTTTTTTTTTTTTTTTTTCCTCTGTTCTCTCTCGTACCTGTAGGGGTATAGATGATGCCAGCCAGTTCCTCCAAGTGCTCAATGACCAGCTTGTAGAAGAGCGTCTCATTGCGGTCTTGCAAGGCAGAAAGGAAAACAAACTTGGCCAAGGGAGTCTCGCACATGTCGAGGTTGCGTTTGATACGCAGGAGCTGCTTGTCCATCTCTTGGCATCGAGGCGGGACAAGTCCTCGAATCGATAACCTTTCGCGTTCATCAATGCTAAACGCCGTGCCTTGTTGTACTGCGTTAGTCGAGTGAGACACAAAGCACCCATGAACCTACCTTTGGATAACAGCGGATCGTGCAGAACATTGACACCACGGGAGGTCGTGACATGGACGGTCTTGTCCAGACGTGGGTCCGACACACGAGCAGCTGCATGCGCGGTGTTATACTTCCGGTAATTGAAGAAGCGGCCCCGTGTGGACGGGCGACGGTAAAGGTGCCTAGCGAAAAGGCGAGTGGAAGCCAAGGACATTGGATGGCAAATGAACAAATATGAAAGAGAGAAGAAAGGTCAGAAATGAAAGGAGATAGAAGTACAGTAAAGTAAATAAAGACACGGAGATGTGATGGCAGGAGGAAGAGGTGTGTGTGTGTATGTGTGTGTTAATGTGTATCGTTGTCAGGGGGCAACAGCGGGTTGCTGCAAGTAACAGCACAGATCGGCAGCCGGAAGCAGCCACACAAGCAACCGGACCCCTTCTTTACTTTCCAAAGAAGCCAACAAGGCACGGGCCCCCGCTGACTTCGGCCTATCTTTCTTCCTCCGTTAATAATGCTCCTGAATACGTGGTTCGATTTTCTCCTGGAGCCATTTATTCCATGCATACGTGGTGCCAAGAGAAGTGACGGAGAAAGAAAAGAAAACAGTATTAATGATGAGGCGATTAGGGTGCGTCTCGCTGTTGCGAGTAGTGGTCTGCGAGAAAAAGCTGGGCCATGGTACGTTGCCGGACGTCGAGCGTATGATTGGCAACTATCTGGCACAGGCGTCGTTCGAGGTCGATCGTCAATAGATCTGCACGCGGACAAGCACGTATAAAATTTAATGGAGAGACAAACATGGATAGATAGAATGGAGGCTTGACGTACCTTTTCGTGTAGACAGGTCTGTTGCAGGTATAAGCAGTAATAAAAGCGCAGTCATGGCGTTGACGGAGCACTCGGTATGGTGAGACGAGACACAGGCGGCAATGGCTTGCACACTGAGTGGTTTTGACAGTATGTAGTCCCTGTGCTGAGGGTCTTTTTTTTTTATTGTAAGGCGCAAGAAGGGGGGGAGGTTAGCAATGTCTGGATTGGGATTCAGAGACAAGACCTTTGGAAGCTGTACATGCCTGTGCAGATATTCGCCACACCGCCTAGTCCAAATTCTTTCAACAGCGGATCGTCGCCTTGAATCGCTTCTACGTGACGCATGAGACCAGAGCTTGTACTAATAAGCAACATTACCAAGAAACAGGTCGATCGCGTAGACATCCCAAAGGAAAGCATAATTCGCGGGATCATATGCGAAGTTGGCGAGGTTGGCTAGGACTTGTTGCTTGGCCTCTACAGAAGAGAAGAGCCCAGTCAGCCGTACGCGTCTTTTTCTCTATTTATTTTCTATTTTGAAAGCAGTACCCAAGTCAGTTGAAACCGTGTATTCCTGGACAAGCTGCTGCAGATAGTTTGGCCTGTCTGTTTTCGTGTCGACAACATAACGGTTCTTGGACATAAAGACCCGTGGCACAAAAAGAAGTATAGGATGTTTTATCGCCGCAAATGGACCTGGATACAAAATAAAATAAAATGAAATGCAATATCAGGTCCACTTTCACCGAGACTGCATTACTCCATCTCCACAGCGGGTATTGCCACCCGCTTATCTCCCAAGTATTAGGGCAGCATGAAGGTTGCATGCAGGATGGGATAAGGTAGCTACAGTCGCAAAAACAAAAAAAAAAAAAAAACAATGCAATCCAAGTGGCTGCTCACACACACGCATAGAAAAGGAGCAAAGAAATCAGAACGGCGTATTTTCATAAATATTAAAGCGCGCAATTTTTTCACTCGTCCAGACTTCTCCCCTTCTCCTGGCATGTCAAAAGCACTTGCAACCCTGTGTCTCGGCTGTCAATGGCGTATGCTTACACGATCAGCCCTGGCCAAGCCAGTGCCAGTCTTAGCAGCAGCCACCCGTCCCAACCGACAGGCTCTCCGCCGTTACGCCTCTGCCCCTCCTGGCGAACAGAACCTGAAGCCAACGCAGCCCGACGCATTCCGCCGCTCGATCCACGAGAAAATGAGGCAAACACTGGGTGTCGCCTCAGTGAAGGAATCCATTTCGCCTGAAATGACGTACGCCACCGTGGTTCGACTCGCACGGCGGCTTCAGGACCAAGGCATTCCTTTTGACTCTGAGACATACGAGCTGCTCCTGGGTGCCGTTTCCAAAAATGACCGTGCAGACGAGATTCTTCCTTTGCTTCACAAAATGCGTATGGATCATATCACACCGACCTTTCAATTCTTCCATAAAGCTCTTCATGTAAGTCAAGCAAACAGCCATCCTTTTCATGACCATGGTTTTAACGTGTGGGCCTCGTTCTCACTCCTATCTACTCTGTAGTTGGCGGCTGGATTAGGCGATTCGGAACTGCAAGCCCGTATTCTCGAAAAGATGCATGACTACAAATACCCAATGACATCCAAAGTCTATCAGAAGCTGTTTTTCTGTATGCGTCAGAATGGTGAACTCGAACGCGCCCTCGACACTCTCGAAGAGATGCAACGCAGATCCATAGCGCCCAGTGTAGCCACGCTGGGCCTCGTCTTTGACATGGCTGTTCTCTTCAAGGAACCCAAAATCGCCTACGATATCCTTCAACAAGCCGCCGCTTCACATGAACATGAGACCTTCCATACCCACGCAACCCGCATGCACCATGAACTCCTCCGTTGCGCAGCAACCACTGGCTCAGTAAGTAACCTACACGCCCACGATCCATCACATCACCGACCTTCCTTTCCCTTCCGCTTGAATAGTACGAGGTGGTAAAAAAGTCCTTTCGTGAAGGCATCCTAGGCAAAGCCTCTGAACCCGACGAAGGCTTGATAACCCAGATTCTTTTTGTCGCAGCCGAGCACAAAGACCCAACCCTTGCCAGCCAAGTTTTCCGGGTCTTGGGCGAGCACGGCTACACGTACAAAGTCCACCATTTCGAAACCTTGATGGAGTCATTCGCGTCTCTTTCTGACTGGAAAAACACCTTTCGTCTGCTGGGCGTGATGCGCACCAAAGGCCTCGAACCCAACAAGCGTCTGGCGAGGGCGCTCATGAAACCGCTCACAAAAGACTCTGGACAGGTGCACTCCGCATGTCGAGCCATGGAAGAGCTCCATGCCGAGGAAAACACGGTCGATGTTGTGGCGTTCAACATGGTCCTGTATGCGTTTGCGTACAAGAACCAGTTTGAAAGCGCTGTCGCATTTTACGAGTCGGCTGCCAAACTGGGAGTGGATCCCAATGTGGAGACGCTGGAAACCCTCTTGGATGCGTGTATCCACGCGCGTAAGGTGCCGGAAGGCATGGACTATTACAAATCATATGCGGAACGCGGCATGCAGTCGCAGACGGCCATGTCCAAAATGGTCGTCTTGGCCTGCACTGAAGAAGACTACGAGATTGCATTCGACTACCTGGAGGAGATGAAGTCGCAGGGTATCACTCCCCTCCGTGGTTGCCTATACCGACTCGTCAAAAAGATGGCGGAAGCAGACGACGCCCGTCTCCCGCTTGCACTGGATGACATGACTGCCTATGGTTATGAGGTGACACCCTTCCTCGAGGAACACATCGCGCGTTGGAAGGAGAGACACCATCCTTCGGAGAGACCACAACGGGTCGTGGATCCACCGGAGGAATACATGGTCAGACATGATGCAACCTCGTAGTAGCGTAGAGATGCCCTATCCTTGCGTCATATGTAAATCTATATAATACATCCATGCCAACGGGGGGCCCTAGTTCTTTGCATGCTTATGCATAAACATGATCGCTGAGCTGTCTGCATGCGACCGACCGACGATGAAGGGCAGCAGCAATCATCAAAGTCAGTGTATTCGCTTTGGTGAAAATTGAAATATACCCCTCAGATTATAGTCGAAACATCCTACAGAGCTCATGTAGTAACCGAGTCCCGCGTATCTACATGCATAGCATGATTGTGCCGCATTCGAAACCCTATTCCACTCATACATACAATCAATGGGTACAACGCTCAAGCCGAGCCAAATCGTTTTGATGGATAAAAAGATCGCAAGTAAGTTTGTATCCGAAAACAACGTAGGAAGGTCGCTTTATTGGACAGAGAGAAAGGCTGGCTTAGGCCTTCTTGGCGGCAGCAAGGGCCTTCTGGGTACCCTTCAAGGCGAAGCGCTGGTTGCGAAGGAACTTGGCGTCCACCTACAATTATTAAAATAAAATGGAACAATGATGAGACATGAGACATGAGGAGTGTACGAGAGGTCAATGAAATGGATGGGGTACGTACACCCTTGCGCGAGGGGTAACGGTGCTGCTTCGGCTTCTTGATACCGTTACGGTGAGCCTTGCGGTCTATTGTGATAGAAGTAATCCGTTTAATGGTGCTGCTTAGGATCGATGGGTGATGGACCTACTCTGGTTGTGGTTGGTGTGGTTCTTCGACTTGGCCATTTCAAATCTGATGAAACAATCGGGTCAATATCGGTTCATCCGGTCATCCATCGAACCATCCATCGGTGTGCTGGATAGATGTAGATATAGGGACAGATGGATGGATGGATGGATGGATGGATGGGTCTTCGCATTGGTTTCTTATAAGGTACCTTTATCGATTCGAGGGAGAGAGGGTGTGCCAGCGTTGGCCCTTGGCATCACTTTTGGTCGCTCCCACTGCCCCTCTGCCACTCCACACATTTCAAATTCAGACATCCTTGCCCCTAAAATGGCAACCACTTCCGTCTTCAAACAAGGTTGAAACGCATTGGATACAGTATCCCAGCATTGTTCTTACCCATTGCTATACCCTCCCTGATCACCATAGTAGCACTGCACTTTGTTTTTAAGCATCAAACAGTTTGCTGGGTTGACTAATCTGCTCCACTCTCGTGATTGCTTGGTACCTTCCTGTGATATCATGCATTATTTACGATGCACTGGGTAACGCTCAATGATTCATTCTCTTGCTGTTTTCTACCTTCTGATGTATGTCCGCAGTATGAGAGTGTTCTTTTTGCGTGCATATCGAGAGTATATTTCTAACTTCCCTTCTTTTTTTTTAACCATGCCAATTGTAGTATACGTGACTCAGGGACAGACAGCCACGTACTTGTCTTGAATACAAGACCCAGGACGCCGGTAAACTACTGTCACGACACAAGAAACTCTCCTTCTTCTACCGCGACATGTACATAGCTACCTATATTTTATATCGCTATGCCATCTTTTGCTACGGAAAGGCAGGTATGGCTCTTGAGACCCTGATGCACCATGTGCATACACGTTTAATACTGTATCAATTAGACTTAGAGCCAGATAAATAATTTGTAACAGCATTATCTGGAGAGAGAATTGGAAGTTGGCCCTGCATGGAAGGGTAACACAGAAAAGACACACAAGCCAACCAAGAAGACGAAAGAGTAGTATATAGCGGGCTGCATCGTGGCACGTAGAAATTGAGGGGAGTCAGACGATCGTCAATCGAGCTAGAAAACAATGTGTAGCACGAAGAGTACGTGGCATTCACAAAGTGCTGCATAAGCAATGGGCAAAATAATGATACGTGGAGAATAATGAAGGCACCACGATGCGGAGAAAGAAATACCCAATCTGAAAATGCTGGAGAGACAGAACCAGCAACATTTGCGACTGTTCCACACACGTACGCGAGAAGGCGAAGCCCTACTGAATAGCCTTTGTACAAGCTTTAGAACACAAAAGGGTCTATCTATAAAAACCGGAGTACCGGCTTGGCCTTTCTTTTTTTTCTACTGTAAGTGGCAGACATGAGGTGTTCTTCCGTGGCTCATCATTGTTATTCGCCTTCCGCTTGTTCTATTGCAGCACCCTCCTCTACTTCTTCTTCCCTTTTTTCTTCTTCTGCTTCTCTTTCTTCTTCTGCTTCAGCTTCCTGCGGCACCTCATTCGACTGCTCCTTTGCTTACGTCGATAACTCGTTCGTTCTCATCCACTCCATTCCAGCTTATTTTATGCCCTGGACAATGGATCCCCATCGATCGGAACAGCATGCTTCGGTGCCTGGCCCAAACCACCTCCGATCGCTCCTTCCTTCTTCACTGCCGCCCACCAGCTCCTTCTCCATAGTGGATACGCCCCACCGTATCAAATCAGAACTCACTTGGTCCCAGCTCGTCCATGCAGAAATCATCGGTAGGCGTGTGTTGTCCTACTCATATCCTGCTCTCAACAACTCTATGATGTGGTAGCTGTCACGAGTGCGATGCGAAAGAATGCCCGTTGGTCGGGTATGAACGTGAGTGGCCTTAACATGGGCGGTCTCGGTATGAGCATGGGGCTGCGTCAAGGTCATTCGGCCAAGGAGTCGCATTCGAACCATCAGGTACTATCCAATGTTATTACAGGATGCACAAAACATATAGCATGAGATACCGTCTTGCTTACTCTCTCTCTCTCTCTCTCTCTTCTGCTTAGGAGAATCCACTGATGGAAGGGTTCAAGAATCTGAGGGAGTACATGGATACCGTTCAAGGTAACTTTTTTACACTCTGCACACACACGCACACGTTACACATCAGCACCAACACATGATTTCTGTGTCTCTTCCTCTTCGCAAAAGACGTCGCCGATCTGGATGCCCTCTTGCTCCTGAAACCTTTCCTCGAAGTCATCCGCTCTGGAAACACCACCGGCCCGATCGCTGGTACCGCCCTAGGTAGCATCGAGAAATTCCTCCATTATGGTATCGTAGGTAAGTGCTCAGACGAGAAAAAGAACGGAGACATGGGACGGACATCAGGCTAAAGGGTGACCCCGTTACTAGGCTTGCACAACCCGAGCATTGCTTTTGCAATGAATGCCCTTTCGTCCGCAGCAACCCACTGCAAATTCGAGGCCTCTGACGTAGCTTCGGACGAGCTAGTCCTCCTGCGTATGCTCCAAGTGCTGCAAATGGCCCTGACAAGCAGCTGCGGCCAAGTCTTGAGTGACGAAGCTGTCTGCGAAATGATGGAAACTGGTCTGAGCATGTGCTGTCAAATGCGACTTAGTGGTAAGTTCTTGGTCTATGTATATGGGTGAGGGCTGTCGATTGATCCAGCTCTACAGAAATGCTGCGTCGCTCGGCGGAACATGCCATGATCAATATGGTCATTTCCATTTTCGAAAGGTAATCAAGGGCTGGGAAGCTTTTCATTGACTCTAAGACCATGGGCAGGTTAAAAACTCTTGAGGATGAATGGGTCTATGTCGATTCGCCCGCGCCTGAGTCCGCCGTTGATATCAATAACCCAGCAGCACCTCCACCACCTCACATGCACACGCCGGTTGCGTCGTCTTCCAAACGCGAAAATTCAAATGACTCTACCTCCTCGAACGCGATCCCTACTGAATTCGGCGTGGTCGAGCGCAGCGACCAAGGCGACACGACGAACATCGCCGCCACCAACGAAGACCCGGTGGCAGCTCATAGCGATTCCCCGGTGGCCACCGCCGAAACGGAGGAGACGGCGGTCTCGGCCGACCCGATAACCGTCGCGCCCTCGCCCACTGAAGCCGCCGAAGAACCCGAAGACGCGCCGCCCGCCGCGCCGCTCAAGCCATACGGCCTACCCGCCATCCGTGAGCTGCTGCGCGTCCTGATCTCCTTGCTGAACCCGCACGAACACAAACACACCGATTCGATGCGCCTCATGGCCCTCGGCATTCTCAACGTCGCTTTCGAAGTGGGTGGCCGCAGCATTGCCCGTTTTGAAACCCTGCGCAACCTCGTCGCGGATGATTTTTGTAAATACCTTTTCCAGGTAAAGACCCAAAGAGCCCAACGAAAAAAAAAAAAAAACTAGGTGCTTGGGATGACTAACGTATCATGACATGTAGCTCGCCAAAACGGACGCGACATCCCTGCTGACGCTTACCCTGCGCGTCATCTCAACCGTGCTTGACACGATGCGGCCCCATCTGAAGTTGCAGCAAGAGCTCTTCCTCTTCTTTTTGATCGAACGCCTGTCGCCCCCGAGCGGGGCGGGGAGCCGCCAGATGGTCGTCGACGTGAACGATGAGGGCCATATCACGCTTGTACCATCACATGGCAAGGAAGGCGAACCGCAGGCCAAGGGCCAGGTCGATGTGCGAAGCGCATCGCCCAACATGTACGGCGGCGCGCGCGGAGGCAAGTATGCCGAGTACGGTGGCGTCTCGATCGAGGTGCGCGAGCTTTTGCTCGAGTGTCTGCTGCAGTGCGCACGGATACCGACATTTATGGTCGACCTCTGGTTCAACTATGACTGCGATCTGTCCTGTGGCGATCTGTTTGAGGAGACGGTTCAGTTCCTGAGCAAGGTAAAAAGAAGAAGCATGGGGGCCGTCGACTGTGGACTGACGCTGTATTAGAATTCTTTCCCGGACCCCCACGGCTATAACGCGTTCAATTCGCACACCCTTTGTCTGGACACACTGCTCATGTTTATCGATCACATGGTGGAGCGCATTGATACCGCAGACCAAAGCACAAACGTAATTCCCTTCTTTTTTTCTTTTTATTCGATGTTCAACTGGATTGAGATTGACTTTTTCACCTATTTGAATTAGTCACTCACCTCGTCTTCGGAACTCATCGAGCGAAAAGCAAGAAAGCGCATTATTCTCAAGGGCGCTTCACTCTTCAATGATAGTCCTAAAAAGGGTATCCAGTACCTGAAAGGTAATGCGAATGAAGAAAAGGAGAGAAAAGGACGTCCAAATACTCATGTCAGGAACAGAGCACGGGATCATCGAAGCCGACAAAGATGGCGACATGACGAGCAGTTTGGCCGACTTTTTGCGTTCGACCACTCAGCTGAACAAAAAGAGTTTGGGCGAGTACCTGGGCAAGCCCGAGAATTTACCTTTGCTGCAAGTGTTCATGCGCCAATTTCACTTTGAGGGCGTAAGTAGTTGGATGATGTTGTGAAAAGAACCCGAGTCATTGACCGTTTTCTCTTTAGAAACGCATGGACGAGGCATTGCGCATTGTGCTGGAGACTTTCCGTCTTCCGGGTGAGTCGCAGCAGATTATGCGCGTTACGGACACGTTTGCCGAAGTGTTTTACGAATCCAAACCGCCGGAGATCGCCAACCCGGATGCGGCCCAGCTGCTCGCCTATTCGGTGATTATGCTCAACACAGATCAACACAACCGTCAAATTCGGGTAAGCGGAACACTAGCGAGATACCTCTTAGTTTTGACACCAGACAATAGCGACGTATGACGTTGGAGGATTACATGCGTAACCTGCGCGGTGTCAATGACGGCAAGGATTTCCCCAAAGAACACTTGGTATGTGCCACAGTTGCCTGACGATCCTGTCTAACGCGATCAAACAGAGCGCCATTTACGACGCTATCCGAGAAAACGAGATTGTGATGCCGGAAGAACACGAAGGCCACCTCGGATTCAACTATGCCTGGAAGCAGCTCCTGCTGCGCTCCAATACATCCGGCCCCTTTGTGGTATGTGATACCTCCGCCTACGACAAGGATATCTTCCAGCTTGCATGGAAGCCGGCCCTGGCCGCCATTGCCTATGGTAAGCACAGCCAAGGGGAAGGGTATTCATGGCTAACGGTTTTCGCGTAGCCTTTGACACGGCCCAGGACGACGCGACGCTCCAGAAAGCCATCTCGGGTTTCCATCAGTGTGCGATGCTGTCGGCGCACTTTGGACTTTGCGACGTATTTGACGCCATTGCGATCAACCTGGCAACCATGACGGGTCTGTTGGAAGAAGAAGGCAACGCGCACTCGCGGCCAGATCCCATTGTGGATGTGGCCGGTCAAAAATATGTGGTGAGCAGCCTGGCCGTGAACTTTGGCCGCAACTACAAGGGCCAGCTCGCGGCTGTCGTGGCATTTATGGTCGTGGCACGCCATGGCAACTCGATGCGCAAGGGCTGGAAAAAGGTATGAATGCGCGCGACGCAACGGTGAAAAAAGGGTGCGGGGAACTGATCCTATGAGGATTTAGATTCTTGAAATTATCCGCAACCTGTTTGTCAATTCACTCCTGCCAGGTTCGATGCTGCAGGTGGAAGACTTTTTATCGGGGACGACGAGCATACCGCTCAAGCCAAAGAGCCCTGCACCGGCCAAGCAGCAGAACCGCCGGGATGGCTCGTTGCTTTCCACTTTGTCGTCTTATCTCCTGTCGCCGTACTCGAACGATGAGACGTATCGTGCCGACCCAACTGAGGAAGAGATGGAGAACACCATGTGTGCTGTAGACTGTGTGGCTGCCTGCAAGCTTGAGGAGCTGTTCGGTGAATTAAGGTAAGACAGACCATACGAAACAATAGAAAGAAAAGACCCACGCCTATGTGTAGTAATCTGGATACGGAACCGCTCGTGGCGCTTTTGACCGCGATGCGCTCGCTCGGCTATAAGAAACTCGACAAAGAACCCGAGGAATCCATCGCGTATGACCCCGTCACGGTCTTGTTCCTGGAGTTCATGATTACCCTCGCCATTCGCAACCCGGGCCGGATAGAGCTTGTCTGGCCTTACACTGTAGATTATATTTTTGGCGTCCTAGAGTATGCGGACAAGCAGAGTGTATTGGTCGTTGAGCGCACGGTGGTGGGACTGTTGCGCTTATGCATTCGCTTTGCTGGCAAAGTAAGTCCCAAGTCGATGGTCCTGTGTCGAAAAAAGCTAACACAAAAGAAACAGGAAAACATGCAGGAAGATATTTTGAAATGCCTTCGGCTCCTGCGAGATTTCCCGCAGAGCGTGACACAGGCTGTAGCAGAACAAATGATGGCAGGCATCTTCAACCTGTCTTCTGCCAACTCGGAGAACTTAAAGTAAGTCATAAACAAATATAAGGAAACCAAAAAAAAAAAAAAACTCAACTTTTTATTTTTCCTGTTTCAGCAATCCGGAATTCGTCAATACTATCTTAGAAATCAAGCAGAGAGTGGCCAACACCATGTAGCCAAGTCTTCTACATACACCATCACCTTACTAGTCTGTTTCATTGTCTTCTTGATACCTGTCCCGCCCATTTTACACTTACGCTCTTACCACCATCCTTCCCGCAAGCAAAAAAAAGAAAAGAAAAAAAGACAATGCTCTATAAAAGATGCTTTCTCTGTTTTATAAATCTTACTACTGTGTAAATAGACGAGACATCTAAGAAGGTGGCGTGTCTTTTCTGACTGATTTTGATGTAAGTTTCCGCATTAGGAAATGACGACAGCAGACAAGAGGATGGGGCACCCCTCCCCTGTGACTGGATACAGAGTCCATTCTACTTTTTTTTTATATCAAATTAATACTGCTACACTTTTTGGCTAAACTCGATGGTGCACCCGCGGTGCCAACAGCTGCATACGGTCGTGCGTTCCCAATGCCGGCGTCAGTCTTTGTTTACTTCTCTAATCGAGTCCTCCACCGCTCATTCTCGCTCGCCTTCTTGTGTTCGCCATGTCCATTCGACCCGTCGCTGTCAAGGTACTATCCCATCGATTCCACTTACATAAATGTCACTCAACGATATGAATACACAACCCCAGTCGATGCCTCCATGTTTAGTTTTCTGCGCGAAATCAATGACCAAACCAGCAATTCTAGTCCGAGTGCCACCAAAACCAAAAAGGCGCTGCAGCGACGTGTTCCTAAAAACGTGAGCGATCAAGTGGACCAGCACGTCCGATCGCCTCTTGCCATGCAGATCCACAGTTGCTTGGAAGCCGGCGAACGGGCCGAGGCTTGGGAGCTCTTTGACTCGACGGTGACGAACGTGTCGGTTCATCGCGTGCCGCATGTCGTGGCTGTCAAACTGCTTGACCTGCTCCTCAAGGACGTCAAGGCCATGTCGTTCAGGCACCGCATGACGGACGAAAAATACCTGCAACGGCTCGAGCTGCTTCTGCACCACGTACGAAAATCACCCGAGCTGTACAAGCGAAGGTCGTTCAATACCGTCCTTTATTCTTTTGGCAAGCTCGGTGCGATCGAGCGAGCCGAGACCGTGTTTCGCCACATGAAAACATACTGCAGCGAGCCACCGGACGCGCACACATTCAACATCCTCGCAGGTGTGTATGTCTACAACATGGACTACGTCGACCGAGCCACACAGGACAGATACTTTGCCAAGACGTGGCACCTCCTGAAAACCATGACAGCCAGCGGCATCGAGCCAGACACGTCCACGTTCAACACCTTGTTGGGCGCGTGTGCAAAGACGCGAAACATACCCGACACGCTTGAGACCTGCCAAGCCATGGTCGACGCAGGCGTGCCCGTCAATCAGCGCACCCTCAACATTGTCCTCAACATTTATGGTAAAACACGCAAGCAAGACGCCGAGGCGCAAGTCACACACTTGCTCCACTCCATTCTCGACCGTCTCGTCGACACCGGCAAGAAACCAGACAGCATCACCTATGCCACCGCTATCAGGAATGCGATCCATAGCAAGGACATGGGCTCTGCCATGGAGATGGTCAAGAATATGACGCACATCAAGATGCGTCTCAACGACTACATCCTGTCCCACCTGGTCCAGGGCTTTGTCCATGCCGGCGACCTTCAGCGTGCACATACCCTTCTCCAGGATATGGAGAAGGAGCCATACAGTCTTCAGCCGAACCGAGTGGCCTACACGAGTCTGATCCAGGGCTATGCAAAGACGCTCGAGATCGAGAAGGCCTACAAGATCTTTAGCGAAATGGTCGACAAGGGCGTCTCGTCTGACCTGGTTACCTACACCTGCCTTGCCAACATGGTCGTCAAGGCATCGGCCGGCACAGAGCTGCGAGAGACGATCGACCTCCTCGAGAACTATGGCAAACTTAATCCGCAATGTATGGACGGCGCAAGCCAGCTCGACCGCGCCGCACTGACCGTCTTGGTCGAAGCCCACGGTAAGGCCGGTGCATGGAATGCAAAGATGGCCGAAGCGGCGCTTGGCTACGAAGACCAGGAGCGGTCGTTCACCAAACGCGACTACCATGCCACCGCGGCCTATCAAGCCTACAATCAGATCCATGAACAGGGCGGCTGCGACGAGCAGGCCACCACCGCATTACTGACCGCGTATGCGCGGATGCGCAAGCCCAACCTGGCCTGGGCTCTCTGGCAGCGCCTCAAGGAAGAGCACACCCCGCTTGGTATCATCAACTACAATGCGCTCATCATGGCGTTCGTGAACGATCAAGTATGGTATCCCATGGCCAAGAACGTGTTTGAAGACATGGTCGGAGCCGCTGTATTCCCTGGGTCCCAGCGCGAGCCCAGTCCGCTCCGCGTCCAACCTGACCTGGCGACCTTTGACATGCTGCTGCACGGTGCACACCACGCAGATGATCATCCGAGCGTGCGGCGGTTATGGCTGTCGCCGTACCGGCCCACACCTCAGCTGACGGAAGACTTGGCATCGCATATACCTCATGGCCTCCTGGTTCGGTCATACTATTACGCCATGCACGCCTTCTTAAAAGCCAATGATCCTGACACCGCCCGTACCGTGCATGCTGAATACCTCACCCTCCCGCGACCGCAACTCTCTGCACACAGTTATATGCTCAGGATTGCCAAGCTCGACATAGATGCACCCTCCACCTCTTTGTAAATAAAGAAAAAAGAAAAAGAAAAAGAAACTATATACAAGCAAATACTTTTGTACACATCACCGCATTCTACCAGTAATCTTGATTTCGATACGGGATGGGCTCGCCCCCCTGCTTCCGTTCCTTTTGCCAGGCATCGAGGAACCCCGCCATCTTTTGACGCGTCTCGGGTCTGCCGACGTTGACGGTGGGTATGATGCGGCGAATGTCGAGGCTACCGATGAAGGCGGCGAGTTCGCGGAAACTTGAATGTTCTGAATAGGGCACGCCATACATTTGGATGGTGGGGGTGGACTTTGTCTGTGGCTGTAATGTCAATTTCTGGCTTTCCCGAGGGAAGGCCGTGATGTGGGCAAGTGAAGTCGATGTTGTGGCGGACGACGCGTTGCCCCGGAAGGTCCAGCCTGTGGGGCGAAAGGCGACGATACGGGTAAAGTCATTTTTAAAGGGTTCAAGATATTCCTGAAGCGCCTAGGGGGGGATATTTGTCAATAACCGTCCTTTCATTTCATCATCCCCTTTACCAACTCACCTCGAGTTTGATCTGACTGAGCGGTACAATGTGCACCTGTGCCTCCCGAGGTTGATCCGTGAGCAGCGCCAGCATGTCTGGATGATCCTGACACTTCAAGATGCGTCTCTTTGCATAGTTGGCATAGATTTTGCTGTCCAGCAGCTTGGCCAGTTCTGTCGCTGGCAGTAAGTATTCATCTGTTTCGGGATGGATCTATTTTATATCTCTTACGGTAAACCAGCTTTTCCTTGCCAATCAGGTACGTGCCCACCACGACCAGGAGCCTGTCCTTGGTTTTATCCGCCGCCGAATCGGCCGAACGCGGGGCGAGCCACGATGAAAGACGACCCTGCCCTTGCTGTGTTTTACCCGTCACGCTGTCCTGGACGATCCGGCATGCGGCCTCGATGGCTTCTTCCTGGGCAGGAAAGGTGTGGCTCGGACTTAGGTAGGTCGTGTCCAGATAGAGGACCTGGATACCAGCGCGGTTGGCTTCTTGGATGGCCGGGTGCAGCACCATCTTGGGGCAGGCTCGGAAGTCTCCCGTATGGAGGTAATAGCGCGGTGGAATGCCCCGCTGTTGGTGCTTGAATAGAAAGAGCACCGAGCCCGGGCAATGATTCGCATCGATCAAGGTGACATCGAGGCTTTCATCGATCGGACACGCCTGGTTCATGGGCAGCGGCTGGAGATAATTGGGAGCGACGCCGAGCTGCTGGACGACCAGCTTGGCTGTCACACTCGAGCAATAGATGGGTCCATGCGTCCAGGTCTTGTTCAAGCCGTGGTAATGATCACTGTGGAAGTGGGACAAGAAGTAGCCTTCGCAGGGTTGGATCTTGCCATACGAAAATGCATCGACGACGTATGGTGTATCTATACGGAGTCAGTCAAAAAGGCGTCCACGCAGAAGGCTGAAAACGAGAAAGTTACCTTGTATACGCTTGTAGAAAGGACAGGGACGGCGTTGTGGGGTGGACGTGCTTTCTCTTGCGAGAGCGGATGCATTTTCCTGATCTGGTACGGGCAGGGTCGCCAGGATTGGCTCTGGTTTCTCGTAACCTAGACGACGGACACTCGACTGTGCTTTCTCTTTGCCTTTGTTGTTGGCTTGCGTTTCTTGTGGACACTGATTCTCCACTTGTATTAACTCATGAAACACTGCGGGACGTGGGCTTTCAGTCTCGGTTGCGCTGGAAGGTTTGCTTGAATCGCTCTCGAAAGCCGCTTCCGATGCCCCTGGAGCAGCGCTACGTGCCTCGTCTCGACCCGACGCTTCAAGCGCATCAATACAAGCGTTTACATGCTCTTCAAACTGGTCCATGTTGCTTGCAGTGACATTGGCAGAGCACACCGGGCATGATTCAGGGACGGGTGTGTTCCTGGCTGACAAGGACGATGTTGCCTCTGAACTACACCGAGGGACAACATTGTTGTCGTACGCCTTGGAGAGTCGGATAGCCTCATCGAGCTCGTCGTCAATGCGATTAGCAATCTTGAAGTTTTTCTCCTGCTCTTCATTGGAGAGGCGAATGGCCTCTTCCAGTTGATCTTGGAACGACGCTTTTGTCTTTTGGGGCGTAGGACGTTGGTGTGAGGCAGCAAAGAGGTCGCGTATAGAGACGGACGAGGTGGATTTGTCTGGAGCGTTTTGACCGCGGCTTCGTTTGGAGGTGCTGGCGTCGCGCGCTCCGGTCGTTTTGCGCTTGGGACCAAACATGCTTTTGCTGCGCAAAGCGTGCTTGGAAATCTGTTGAAAGAGAGGGAAAAAAAAAGTGCTTCACGCTACACAAAATCCGCCCAAAATGCATATTGCTTTCTGTATCCTAGTAGCACACAGTATATCTTGAACAGAAACATAATACCGAGAAAGAAATTAGCAAGTTGGGTCACCCAAATTCATAATTCTATAGACTACCGAGTCGCTTTCATGATAACTTACAATATTCGCAACATAGGTCATAACCAGCTGTTGCAAGTCAAGGAATGAATGTCGGAGTTGCCTTTTGGAGCGCAAGTTGGGTGGGTTCATGGTGGCTGCGCACGAAAGAAACGTCTATCGGCTATATTTCTTTCTTTCTTTTGTCTTCTCTGCTGTATTCTTATTTATATACACGCATATACACTCTAAGTAGTATTTCGCCGAAAATGATGTCAGTGCCCGACAAAGAAAAAAAATGAAAGTCGGTTCACGGAGGAAAAAGCGCAACGCAGAAAGAGCTTCGAAAAACCCCACGTCACTTAAAGAGTCGCGCCTCTTTTTAGTTCAAATATGTTGGAGGCATCGAAGTGTCCAAGACCACACTTCATCGGTTCGTAGAAATGTGTGGCCACGGGAACCTTAAGTGAGGCTACCGGGGGCACTGGGAACCTCACGTGAGGCTAGGCGAGGCCCTGGGAGCCTTACATGAGGCTAGCTACCTGAGGCCCTGGGAGCCGTACGTGAGGCTAGCTGCCTGAGGCCCTGAGAGCCTTACGTGAGGCTAGCTGCCTGAGGCCCTGAGAGCCTTACGTGAGGCTATGGGAACCTTACGTGAGGCTATGGGAACCTTACGTGAGGCTACAGCATTTCCAGATAATGAACTCGTTTTAGAATGGATAATGTGCGAGTTTGACTTGATTATAAGTCATTTTCACAGAGAACAGATTGTTTTCAGAGACTCAAACGTTATGGCATATCACAACGGCTCTCCATTGCGACAATTGTCCAAACCTATCAAAATAACCCAATTCCAAGCTCTTAGATGCTTCGCTGATTCGTGTCATCAATTTCTGGCTTTCCAAGAAACAGTTGCGTCTTACTTTACTCGGAACAGTCCAAAAAATTTAATAGGATTGAGTCTAGGCGAATGTGATGGGAGCTAAAGGCACGTCGATATCCTCTAGATTCACAAATATACCGCGAAACATCTTCAGCTTTATAAATAGCAGCGTTACTACGTGCTCCATTGGACACTACAGGACTTGGTATGGAGGAATCCGGCCAACCACTGCATATCTCTGGATTTTTGCGCGCTTCCATCGTCGATTCGCTCGTCCATCTGAGCTGAATATTGTCGTCAGGCGCATCGAACAGACCACCAAGGAAGGGATCATTGTAACGCGTCGATAATTCCAGCTCATTTGCATCTTCTTCCATGGAGGTGGAAGGTAGCTTACGGGGCAAGGCTCCGTGCGGTAGCACGCTTCACGTCGCGAGATACGAGAGGCAGCCAAGTCGTCCGTGATGGTCAAACGCTTGGCGATCAAGATACATATAACTGACTTTCTTCAACGTTCAATGAAGCAGTCAGATCCGATGGTGCTGACGAGACTTTTGACTTGGTCCATGTTGAAGTGAGGCTGCATGTCAGAAGGAAGATGGTCCGGAACGAGGAGCGAGACATGCGAGGCAGCCCAGTGCTGACGGCAAATGATCTTCCAAGGACAATTTCCATCGATGATCACGCTCTGACACTGAATACCGGCCAGAATTCTTCATCCTGACACTTATACCAGTGTTCAATCGTCAATCCATCGAAGCTTCAGCTTCAGGTTTCAGTTCTTTGAAGCTTCATGTATCAATTTCAAAGTATCGGTTCATCGAAGCTTCAAGTTCAAGCACAGGAATACCCGATTCTTGGGTGGTTACAAAGTGATCGCTGCAAAACGGGCATGCGAAGCGCTCTGAAACACCTTCTTGCTGGCCTTCGAGATGGACAAATGTGAAATGCTTGTTATTGCGGCGACGAGGTTCCTACCTGTAACCGACAAACTATAATGGTGAGTTGTCTTAAAATGATCGCGGAGGCGCCATGTTTGCTTGTAAGTAGCAGAACATCCTTGTACAAAACACTTGTTGGACGGACGGGTACGCTTCGGCGGAGGCATGCAGCGATGTGACAAGTTGTTGGCCGAAGGAACAAGTTAGAAGAGAAAAGTGTAACAAGCCGTGGGAGCGGATTTAGGTGACCGAAAATTGAGTGGAGGTTGTGATGACCCGTAGCCGCAGGCGTAGGGGCTCACTCGCATCCGGAACGCAATCGAAGTGTCAGCCATGGACGAAGCGAAGCGAGTCCCACGTCTTGGAAGTGTAAAAAAAAAAAAAAAAAAAAAAAAAAAAAAAAGAAAAAGAAAAAGAAAAATGAAGTGCTTCATGCTACACAAAACCCGCCCAAAATGCATATCGCTTTTAGTAGCACACAGTATATCTTGGACAGAAACAAATACCGAGAGAGAAATTAGCAAGTTGGGTCACCCAGAATCATAATTCATTATTCGATGGACCACCGAATCCCTTTCATTGTAACTTACGGTATTCGCAACATAGGTCATAACCAGCTACTGCAAGTGGACGAATGGATGTCGGAGTTGCCTTTTGGAGCGCAAGTTGGGTGGGTTCATGGTGGCTGCGCACGAAAGAAACGTCTATCGGCTATATTTCTTTCTTTCTTTTGTCTTCTCTGCTGTATTCTGGCGCATACACGCATATACAAGCATACAGACAGACCACAAGCTCCTATTCTACTGTGACATGCAGAACGATGCTTGCTCCAGGTACTGGTTACTGCCATGAGCTCAACTGTGACTGACGAACCCTCACAACGACCTTCCTCGCAGCTCTCGCACTGGTTCAGCATACACATTTGAGAGGAGGTCATCGGATGAGGGTAAGTCTGCAAGTCCACATTGACAGTCGTTATTATCATGGCATGGGTATGCTGACACTCTACAGACGAAACTTACCAACAGGACTCCTGGCGCCAAACCCGAAGGCTGAAAGCGAAAGACCATCAAGATCACCGCAACATGGATATCCACCCGATTGAAGAATCCCAGACCGACACCCGAGATGCCCACGGGCCCCCAGATTACCAATACGCGGATGGCGAAGAGAAAAATGGTAAGACAGTGAGGAAAAGGGAAATTGGGTGAACGCGCGTGTTGATCCCGTACCCGTCGCTGTCAGATGCGTCCCAGGATGCGTCTTCCGCTCTTGAACTGCCGTCGGCCACGGCAGAAGCCATGCACCGATACGAGACAATCACAGAGAGTATCTATATTGGCTCCGCCACCGGAAGGTCTATTGCATCCGAGTCGATGCCATGCGAGTGCAAATTCGACCCGGGCGAGGATGATATCGGTGCTGCGTGTGGCGACGACAACTATTGTATCAACCGAATGATGTTTATGGAATGCATCATGGATGACTGTCCTTGCGGAAGATACTGCCGCAACCGACGCTTCCAGCTCAAGCAGTATGCGCGTGTAGATGTCATCAAGACGGAGAAAAAAGGATATGGCCTCAGAGCCCTGACCGATCTGCCGGGGTAAGTATCGCATATATGGGGCAATCAGTGAAAAAGGAAAGAAGGCTCACACGTATGAAGGAACTCGTTTATCATGGAGTACATTGGCGAGGTTATTCCCAATACAGAGTTCGTGCGCCGGACGCACGTGTACGAGCAAGAAGGCGTCGAGCATTATTACTTCATGACCCTTAAAACGGACGAGGTAACGGCTCGCTGGGCTGTGCTTTGAATTGTTGTATTTACATGCACATGTTAGATCATTGATGCGACGCGTAAGGGCTGTCTAGCGCGATTTATCAATCATTCCTGCAACCCCAACTGCGTGACCCAGAAATGGGTGATTGGCAAATCCATGCGTGTTGGCCTTTTCACGGGTCGCGATATCAAAGCCGGCGAAGAGCTCACGTTTGACTACAAGTTTGAACGCTACGGGTAAGCAAAACATGGGACAGGATTTATGGTAACTCACAGAGCATACGCTAGCGCTGTGGCTCAGGTGTGCCATTGTGGAGAGCCCAATTGCAAGGGCTATATTGGTGGGGCGTCGCCGATGTACGACAGCCGTGCTCTAAGAGGCCCGCGCATGCAGCTTGAATACGACGAGGAAGAAGAGGATCTTGCCGAAGTACGTAAACCAAAGAAGTCCCCCCGCCGGCCCAGCTCGCAGCCACTGGATGATCCAGATGAGGTGCTTGAGTTTGTCAAGAAAATGCTCGACTCGGTGGGCAAAGCCACTCTTGTGCGCGAACTCCTGCAACGACTCGAACTCACCAACGCCGAAAGCTCACTCGGCAAAGAGGTGCTACGCAAGTTCGTCCGTCTGCACGGTCTCAGGATGCTTAAATTCTGGCTTGGTGAATGGAAAAACGACCAGGAAATGGTTGAAAAGGTAAGATTTGGCAAATGGCGCTCTATCAGGATTTTGACAGGTTTTTCCTTCAAGGTCCTTCGTATCTTGAAGCAGCTTCCCTTATCCAACCGGAATGGTCTCGAGGATGCTGACATGTTTGAGTTCGTCGGCAAGCTTACGAATCACGAGAACGAGGACATTGCTGAGCTGGCCAGCGGTCTTTTGGAGGACTGGCAAGAGCTCAAACACGTCTATCGTATTCCAAAGAGACCTGTAAGTCAAGTAATTTGGTTTTGGTATGCCTTTTCTAAAAAAAACGCTCTTTTATGTAGTACGGTAAATCTCAGAATGAGGCTGATGCAACTACTGGAGATGCAGCTTCTACTCTAGCTGCCGCCGGTCTCGGGAAAAATGGAAGCTATGGTTCGACACAGCTTCTGTTTGACCGCGACGAGGACTATTACGAGTACATTCCACTCACAGTCACGAGCACCATGTTGGAGCATTTAATGCGCTATCCACCCAAGATCGCGATACCTACCGCACCTCGTGCGATGCTCGATTGGTCTGCGTCCTATTCTGCAGATGCATGGTATCAGCACTACGCTTATTATGGTGCGCCTGCGGCTGCAGCAGCTGGTGTACCTGGTGCGTACACTAGTGTGGATGCCACGGAGGCGCAGACGCCTGTGTATGCTACCGAATATGGGGATCAAGCACAGCAATTGCAGCAGCAGCAGCAACAACAAGAACAAGAAATGCAACAGCAACAACAGCAGCAACAGCAGCAACAGCAACAGCAACCGTCGGTCGTTATCCAACCAAATGTGGGCGAAACAGAGGATCAAGGTACAGTCACGTCGGCTGAGTCTTCGGTGGTCGATACGGCCACACCTGTTGCACCTGGCAAGCCACGTAAGGTACCGGCCAACTGGCGAGCCGCCACAGCCGAGAATGGGGCTACGTATTATTACAATATTGTGACCAAGAAAACACAATGGGAGTTCCCAGAGGAAAAGGCAAGCTCCATTGAGGGCGTGAATCAGGACCAAATCGATGGTCTTGTACAACAAGCCATGTTGCGGAAGCGGCAAACGAGCGGGGCGAGTCCGACTACGTCGGTCCAGAGCCGAGCACATGCGTCCTCCTCTTCTCCTACTGTAGCAACACCCGCCTCTGGAAAGGATATCGCGAGCGAAGGTTGGGACGAGGTAGAGCTGAAAAAGGAAGTAGGCAAGGTGGTGACCAAGTACTTGACGGTCAAGCACCAAGGCCTGTGGAAAGGTGACAAGCGGCTATTTAAGGATTTGGCGCGTATGGTATGCAAGCTACAAAAGACAAAAGACAAAAGACAAAAGGATGGATTTGCCTAACCCATTGCTACTGGCTAGATTACCCATCATGTGGTCGACTGTGAGCTAAAAGCAAAGCGAAAGATGACAGGCATGACCAGCGCTTTCAGGGCCAAAATTGAAAAACTCATTGATACCCATGGCGCTGATTTTGCTCAGAAAATACAAGCTCGCTAGAAAACCTGCACTTCAACCCATATTTTTTCTGTGTCACGCTATTGTAGATTTGAGTTTCTTGCTATGATAGGTCGTGAAAAGGGTAGACAGGTCCCTTTATACCACTATCATGGAGGAAACTTTAAAATACATTGTATCGTTTAGTTATTCGTACATTATCAGCATGGGCGCGAATCATAATAAATTTTATTTGGGGGAGGATTCACACGCACACTTTTTTTTCCCTTCACCTGGCAGCCATTCGAGCCATCCCAGAAAGCAGCGTGTTTTGTCGATGCTGCCTTTGCACGCACGATCGTCTCAGCAGGCTCGATTAGACCTTTGGCTGGCTTCACAAGCCGACTCGGTACAATGCCGCCTGCAAGCACCACACGCTCAATCCATTTCCAACTATGATAATGATAAAAATAGTCCTGTCACCCGTGACATGGACGACGACACCGCTTCAGCAAGCATCGACCTGGTTGACTCTCACGCAGACGACCACTCCACTTCCGACGACGCTACAGTTCCATACTCTGCTCACAGTGCCAGTGAAGACGACGACAGAGAAGACTTGTTCTTTAGTACACACGAGTTGTCCATTTCAGGAAAGCCTTTAGTGGTGCCTGCAGGCACCCGTCAAAATAAAGACGAGAATAACGACGACTGCTTTGACGACGACAACGTGTCACACCTCTTATCCAGCGAAGGTGGTGCTCCACCTTGCCTCGCTCACACTCATGATCAGCACGACGATATTGTGGATCTTTCTTCTTTGGGCTCTGTCTCTGAGTCGCCCGTTGCACGTTTACAAGTCGCACCAATGTATACAACATCTGAAACACAACGTATGTCTCCATCATTTTGACGCTTCATTCGAAAAGTATATTTACTTTACTGAACAGATGTCACACGGGAAGCATCCCCAACCTTTCGGAGACCAATACCGCCGCATGATTCGCTTGATGAACCTCTGTTTCTTGATTCTGCTGAGCATTTCAAAGGTACGTGTCTGGAATATATCTCCTTGGTGAGCCTCACTCACCTCTCAGCTTTCCATCGTTACATATCAGGTCTCGATCACAACGCCCTCCGACAGCAGCTTCCACCGCCGCTGGGTCGGGATGAGAGCTTACTCTGTCTGGAAGATAGTGGCCAAAGCAGCGACATCCAATCCTTCTCTCCAACTTCCTTGTCTTCCATAGCAAGTCAGCCAGAAGTGCCGCCTGGGAACGAACAAAGAGGACCCCGAACGGAGGGCGCTTCTTCTGAAAGGGAAAAGGAAGCATCTGAGGATAGTAGCAGATTAGGTTTGCCGGCCTACTCACTCGACGACGAGAGCCACGCCATTATCCAACGTATAGCCACCGACTATGCTGCTCAGGCTTTCTATTCTGGTGCAGCCAAGCAGGCTGCGCAACTGTCCATAGTTCCTACCAGCGATACTGAAGAGGAGTACGAAACAGGTGGGCAACCATCCACCCAACGAAGCACACGCTGGGATGGCTTCATGTCCTCCTGGTCAAGCCCATCCTCCCAAGAAAGCGACTCCGCCAAGGCCCTGTCCAAGATACCCAGACGCCTCGATCCATCACATCCAGGGGCATCCCACAAACAAAAGCAAAAGCACCAGACAACCTTGTCCTTCAACACCGTCGTCCGTGGCTCCACGAAGCTGCCCCCCAAAGCCGCCATGGCATCGCTCAAACGCCATGCATCTGAAGATACCCGCACCAGACGTCCATCCAAATCCAAGTCGCGCGTACGCCGAATGCGAAAATAAAATCGTCGTCCTTTCAGTACATACAGTACACATGGCGTATCTACATGAAATGTAGATGACTACAAAGTGGAGCGGAAGCCTAGTTTAGGCCAGTTCTACTGTTTGGGGGAAAATAATGTCTTTATGGATCATGCCTTATTTCAGTCGCACGCTACAATAGCCTCGCGTGGTCCTCTATAAGACTTGGACTTGAGATAAAAAGCGCATTGAGACCATATCATGCGCATGTTTCAAGCTGTAAAGGTCACATCATCAGCACCGAATACAAAAACGACTGCATCAGCTCTCGCATAGTTCGCCTCAATCTGAACACCTGGTCGACTTTATCTCTTTCATGTGTGGGGACTTTCCTTGGTCTTGCGACTAAAGAAATAGTGTAAACAGCATTGACACATAATTACAATTCCCTTTTATTATTGCTCTTCCTGCGAGCTGATTCGGCTTGCCTGATCATAAGAAGGCTATGAGAAACTTCAATATAGACTGGACCCAACAACGACTTACCATTCGCCAAACATGCACACTGTTATCTTCAGCCGTGCTGGCTAGCACCCACGGCGTGTCAGGATCCCAACTCAAGTCTGAGACAGGCGCGGTGTGTCCGGCATGTTTGAACTACAGACGGATTACGGTGAGCGGTAGCATATCATGGGAAGGCAGAATCCATTACCAGAAGTTCAGGGGGATCAGACGCAGGGTCGGCGGGCGGGTCTGCCATCCGTGCCAAGTCGTAGACATGGACGTGTTTGTCAGTAGCGCCAGTGGCAAGAACAGATTCATGGAAAGGGGACCACGCTATTTGATACACCTCGTCCTGATGGCCGCCTAACGTATTCAGCTTGATGCCCATGTTGCGCAAATCCCAAACAACTACAGTCTTATAAAATTCGGTTAGTACCATCGATACTCGCGTTTTATACTTTACCTTATCGGAGGAGCATGTCGCCAACAGATGCTCGTTGAATGGATTAAAAGCCACACCGTTCACCGAAGTGTGATGAGCATGACACTTGACTGCTGCTTCTGCAGCTTCTTGCCGGGTATCATATCTAGAAAGAAGCTGTCAATATGCCAATATGCATGGTAAGTCCTCAAATCACGGATAGTTACAAGTTGAGCATGCCGTCATCTCCTGCTGAGGCAAATAAATCTGGCCAACCAAGATGCCATGCGATGTCCTATGTAAGATATAGCTAAGAAAACAGACAATAACTTCCCTCGGCCAAGGCGGCTTACGTTGATGCCTGTTTCATGACAAGCATACGTCCGCAGTGGATCCATCTCCTTTTCCTCCTTTGTGGCGGCAGATACGTCCCTGTCGGTGATGATGATTCAGTGACCAAACTAGATGCACAGCTGTCAAGGTACCATTCGCAGACGACACCATCGTAATCTGCACTCAAAAGATGACTTGGTTTTTGCTTGTGTGGGTTCCACTCGAGACCAAATCTAACGAGGAAACGAAGTCAATATGCGAGCCAAATGCAAAGCAATGCGTCTTACCCTTCTCGTTTATGGCCTTTCAGTCGCAGGGCAGGATTGCAGGGTTCGTTTTCTTTCGGGAAAGACTCGTGCATGGTTCGGTCAAAGATGAAGACGTCTCCAGAGACTGCCTTGGTGGCGATGATGTTGGGGTTTTCGTACTGATATCGTGCTCGGTTGACTTCGCCTTCATGGGCGATCTTTTGTGTCACTCGGATGCTGGCGTCGTTGTAGCCGCCATAGCCCCCAATCTCTGTTCTCCCTTATGAATATGACTTCATCCTGATAGAATGGGTCTGCCCTCACCGTTGGTGAATTCTTCGTATTTCAGAGTATCGACCTTGTCCATATTAGTGGGTGTCTGGACCATGGCAATTTGGAGGTGGTTGAGTTCATTGCCATCCGTGTGCGTTCCTAACAGCAGCCGCTGTATCTTGTATGACTTTCCTGGCCGTCTGAACAAGTAGAAGAATGAGAATGGGTATCGGGTGCTGCGTATGCGATGATCGATTGCACCTACTGTTCGACATCCGGGAACCATTGGCAGGTTAAACTCGGCCAGTCGAGGGCATGTGTTATAAGCAAGTCATACAGATAGGGTGTGTTTTTCTTCCAGAGACGATACTCCATATCCTGTACATCCTCTTCCATTGGATCCATCTTGTCCAAACTATATGCAAGGAACGCGTTTCGCTTACAACCTCGAACGCGACATTTTTTTGTTTTCGAAATTCCACCCGCGTCTCGTCCTACCGCAAATCTTTTGATTTGACCGAAAATGAACAATGCTTGCGTTTGCGACTTTCTATGTGAAGTTGTTGATTAATAGATGAAGAGAGACGTCAATACCATACCAACCGACTGATGTTTATATATGTGCTAGTAGGAAGATCTAGAATCGGTATGTGCTGGCTCAGAGACCCTCATGCTATGCTCTATCTGAACGTAAGATCCCTCGGGCGTATTATAATGACTATATGAGGGAGGCTCATAATGCATAAATGTACTTCTCTACATGTGGATTTTCTAAAACTTGCAAAGATATCCTTTTCTTTCTTACTCTATTAAAAGACACGTAAAAGACACGGCTTGCACGAGCAGATACCTGGTTTGTCCGCCTCTCAGTTGGAGCTATCAGATAGAGTTAATTCTGCAATGCTATCCGTCTTCCTTTTTTCTAAACTTCTACATCTCTGCTCAGAGTTTAACGCCACTGGCAGCAGTAGCCTGTTTCGCACGCCTCGTGTCACTGTCCGGCTATTTCACGGCCTTATGACGTCGAGCCCTCCGTATCGCTGTCAATCTAGACAATAGCAAGATCTTATACACATTATACATCCTGTCTGCAGTTGCGGATTTGCCTTTTGTCAAGTGATTCAACGAATGATAACGGAAAAGGTCTTTGGTACATCATAGCAAGAGCTCGCGTTTTTTTCTACAAAGTTGATGTGGATTTAAGGCTTCTGTGTATATGTCGATGCTTCTAGGAGACCTCTGTTGATATGGACCTTTTTCTACAAGGTTTGGTTGTCTAAAATTCATCGGATCCCACATTCCTATGAAATTAGAATGGCTTCCATTCGCTATGTTTGTGACAGTGCTTACCAATTAAGGAAACAAGAGACAGTTTTTATCTGCTCGGTAGTTGTTCTTTGTGAACGCTGCAAACTAAAGGCAAGCGAACACTGGCTTTTTCTTGACATGGAAATTTTAGATGGACTGAGCTTTTTACACGAAACTCGTACATCCCATCGCCACGAAGCCCAAGACAAATACGAGAGCAGACTATAAAAAAAAAGGAGAGAGAGACGTGTCATCAATATAAACTGAACTCATTTTTGGAATGGTAGACACACCTTATTCCATCCAATACAAGTACTGACGAATCGGTGCTACTGCAGTTGTCGCGCGCCCAAAGGACCTTGTATCTGTGTCATATAAAACAAAACCCGTTAGATCTATCTTGAAAGACTTTGAATTATCAAGTCCAACCTGAATGTTCAACGAAAGCCAAACAGGGAATGGGGACTCCCACAGGCAACACGCCGAACGAAATGTCAACTGGTCGCTAATGACAAAATAAACGTTAGCCGTACTGATAGAACTGCAGAGCTTACCCTTGTAGCCTTTGTGTAGATGGGTGTATGGAATTCGGGAAAAAAGATACATATATGGCTATGTCAAATTGGACTCTCTTTATGTATTCTCAGAATGAGAGGTCGGATCCGCTCAGTGCTTGAACAGACAGATTCACTGACATGTCATACAGAAACTTATACCTTTCCTGATTATTAAATATACACACTACACAAGCCTACCAAGTGCGTATCTAGACCCAGTCAAAACCCACAACGTGTTCAAAGGAGAAGATAGTAGAATCTAGCTTTGTTATATATTTAAACATATATATTTATATTGCTGCCTCCATAATGGCGACGGCGTCCGCGAGAGTGACCACCACCGCGCTTCTGGAAAGCGCCACCACGAGGCCTATTGTATGGTGAGTATGGTTAGTGGGGTGGATGGGGTGGATGGAAGGGTTCAAATCCTTCAAGTCCAACTCTCGACGTTTCCTATTACAGCTCAAAGGGAGATCAGCAACGTCTTTCATTTTCTGTTGTCGTTTTCTTACGGTGGTGGTTGATCAAGATCCATTGTCGCATTTTCGACGAATGTCCAATGGTCTTGACGTTCCATCTATTTGAAGAAAGGAGTCAACTGGTTAAAGGAAACAAATCACTATGCGTGGTAGATTGGTATTACAGTTCGTAATCAGTAGAAACGTGAAAAAAGTACAGACTGAAAGACAAAGGACTAGAGCCTTCCAAAGGTGCGTTCATCTTAACGAGTTGACAAGTCAGTCACTTCCAAATAGACGCGAACTACCCCTGAGTGACGAGAATCTATAACAGGAGAAGTGTAAACATCGATGTTCCTTGTACCGACGTGCACTGCAAATAGATTTTGGACAATCATTTCAATCCAAAAAAGAAAGAAAAATGTAAACATCGATGTCGCAAGGCTGACGACCATTGCCGAACATTTATCCCATGACCACATGTGCATACGAATCGTGACTCAAGGTCGCCCTTTGTGCTTCAAGTTGATCTTTAGATATTTCCTTGGCTCAACCTGCCAAATAAATTGAAAGCTACAAGTTCGAGTGATAACTCGTAAAATCTTAGTATTAGCCACCAAAATTCATGCGGTACAGAGTTTCTTCCTATCGGTGAACGGACGGTCGGGGAATCCAGTCCCCAAATCTTCTGTTCACACCGATTCAGGAAGGATGTAAACTTGTTGAACGACCGCTAATAAACTTGTCCCTTGCATGATCACGTTGCTTTGCTTGTT